>PVKM010020478.1:0-23329 GCA_004027735.1 Carollia perspicillata | reverse complement strand
GGGGGTCCCAGGGGAGGGGCTCAACAGAACAGTCATTAGGTTTGTTGGTGGATTGTTTAGCAGGCTGATGCATGAAAACAAGTGCACGGTGGGGTCGGGGGTCATTCTCTGGTTAGTTTCACCTCTATCTCAGACTAGTCCGGCTCTAACTGACTTTTTGTTCTCTAGCTCCATAATTTAGGTGTTTTAAACCACCTGCTCTTCAGGATCTTTGGTTAGGGAGGGTAGAGTCTTATATTTTATCACCTAGCTGTTAATTGCTCAGCAGTTTTCCTCATTCCACTTGCTAGGGAATTTTCCTAGTTTCTCACTAACCTGCCTCCAAGTCACCTCTGCGCCCCAAATCCTGCAATGCTGCCCAGTTACCCAAAGTAAAAGGCAGAGTGCCGGCGCCACAGGCCTCGGAGGTGCATCAAGAAGACCCGGGGAGCTCGTGCTGGGTGCACCGCAGGCAGAGTGACCTGAACCGCGGCACCGTGGCCACTCCTCCCTGCCACCACGCAGGCCTCTAGCCACAACCGAGGAAAGATTTATAGTCTCAGCTGCAGGAAGTTCTCTCCTGAGTGGTTTTCTGAAAACCACCACTGTTTTCTGACAGGAAGAAGAGAGTCCTAGGGAAGAAAGATGTGGGTGTCCGTAGAGAACTGAATTCATTCAGGACTTTGAAATGCCCATTTGTACTAATATCAAGATTTCAAAAGATGGAAAATATACTTTAGCAGCTGGAACATATAGACCTTGGGTTCAATGCTATGGCACGGATCAACGATCCTTGAAGTTTGAAAGGTGTTTCAATTCGGAAGTTGTCACCTTGGAAACAATGTCTGATGACTATTCAAAATTGTCTTCTTACATAATGATAGATACAGCGAATTCCATTCACAGTCAGGTTTTTACTCCCGAGACAGAATACCACAGTTTGGGAGAGGTTTTTCTTACCATTATCCATCCCACCACTTAAATTTTGTTGGCACACGACCCGGGGTTTACAGATTAAACTTAGAACAAGGGAGGTACCTAAACCCTCTACAAAGTCATGCTGTAGAGAATAACATTTGTCACACACAGTCCATGCGGGGCTTGTTTGCCACAGGCACAGTACAGGGTCGAGTCGGGTGCGGGGGTCCAAGAACAGGAAACACGGCTGGCCTGTTAGACTGTGTGTTAGGTAGATTCACGGCAGATTCAGAGATAAACAGTTCACCGACAGCCCCTGCTCTGAAATTCGGCTGAGCCTTGACCGTGGCAATGGGAACATCCACAGGGCAGGTTTCATTGAAACCTGCCATCTGAAACCTTCCTTCCATCTGAAAAGCCACTGATAGTTGAATATCACCAACAGGGGCTGCCCGTTAAGTTGGTTCGTTTCCAGGACTCTTTAGATTTGATTGTGTCTGCAGACTTTCAAATGATCAAAACTCGGAAGGAGAACTCAGGAAAAATATTTACTTCCTTGGAGCCAGAACCTCACAGCAAAGACGCCTGTCTCTGCCCCAACTCAGGCACGCTTCTTGCAGGGGACGAAGCCCCTGAGAGGAGCATCTGCTACGTTACAGTCTGGGGCCTGCCCCAGGTGGTGCTCCTTCTTAGACCTCTTGACAGAAGAATGGGAAGAGAATCCAGAAAGCATGGTTTATGACAGTTACAAATGGGTCACCAAGACCGACCTTGAAAATTTAGGGCTCACATACCTCATTGGATCCCCTTCTCTCCAGGCATCATGCGTGGGTTTTTTATGGATAGAAGACTCTAGTACAGGGTGAAATTGGTAGTAAGTCGACTTGCTTATGAAGAATATAAAAGATCCGACAGAAGATAGAAGAAACACCTGGACAGAGAGTTAGAGAAATTGCTGAAAGTGCACAAAGAGCTGGTCTTAAGTTAATTGAAGAGGAGGGGAAGCAAAAACCTACGTGGAAAAAACGAAGTTAAGAGCCTTCCGAATATTCTCACCAACGATCGATTTAAAGTTCTGTTTGAGAACCCTGACTTCCAAGTAGATGAAGAGAGCCAAGATTTCAGGCTTTGGAATCCATTTACTTCAAAGATCACTGAAAAAAGGAAGAAGACACTGAGACTCTTAGAGCAGCAAGAACATCATGAAAAAGAAGAGGAGAAAGAACCAGAAGGAGAACCAAGCGATGCAGAAAGTTCTGAAAGTTCGGGTGATGAAAAGACATTGGGAGAGGTCAGGGGCCAGCGCCGACTTCTCCAGCAGAGGACAGAGTGAAGCGGCAGGCCACGCTCAGGGAGGACCAGTCCAGACGACCTCCAGCCCCAGTTTTATGAGATCAAAGAAGGCAAAGAATTTAGAAGCTTCAAAGATTCTGCCACCAAGCAAAAGCTGATGAATAAAAGCCCTGGAAGACTGGTTGAAACCTGAAGCAAAAAATGGAACACCGAGTGTATCAGACACCACTGTTGGCAGCAAACAACTGACATTCACATTAAAGGGGTCTGAACAGCAGAAGAAGCAACAGGAGGCGGAGAAACTGCACCGACAGGACATGAAAGCACTCCATCCATCCTCAGTTGGTCACCTGAAGTCCAGGTACAAGAGGGGACAGCGGTTTCGCTGAGTCTGGAAGGGATCCCAATGGGCAATTCCATTCGGGAGGGGCTCACCTCCCCCAGGCTGATCACCAGGGGAGTACACTGAACGCAGACGCCCCAAGCACATTTAAAAGTTCCATGTGGGCGCTGGGGGCGCTGTGCTGATAGCAGAGGAAGGCTGGGCAGGAGGCCAGCTTGGGCTCACTGAGGCTGCACCTTGGGAGGATGGCAGAGGGAGATTATTGCAGCACCAACTTGCTGGCTGCAGAGATTGCCAGACTGGAAGAGCAGCTGTGAGGCTGGGGAGAGGTGAGAGGTGATGCTGACGGCCGATGAAGTCCTCAGCTGGGAGAGCCTGGCTTCCACCTGCCATCATGTGTGTGGTTTCCTTGGTGTTTCTGACCCTCCACTATCTAGATCCATCTGTTCTGTCTGGTGTTTCTTGTTTTCTTATGTTTTTGTGCTTGGCTGGCTGCCTTGTTCCCATTCTAGCGCCCAGAATTTTTGGCTCTAAGAAATAAACCACTGAGCAGGAGGAAAGATTCCATGAAATGTGCAGCGGACTAGTAAACACTCGACACCGAGCTGTGGGCCTGTCGAAATGCCTTTTCACACTAAAGGAAGAAAAAAAAAAAAGCCAAAAGCACACTTCACGGCCACAATCATTTTTCTTGCTGCGATTGCTTCCTGAACTAAACCAACATGGAAACATTTCAAAGTATGTTGGAATGGCCACAAGGGAGATGAACAAGCTTCTTAAGCAAAAAGAAAGAGAAAATGAATAATGCACCTTCCTTATTCAGTGTGATTAACAGCGCGTACATTGATTGTCCTTGGGAACAGTTTCTATCACCTGGATATAAAGTGTTACAGAACGAGCTCTGAGCTGTCACTCCTTCCGTCCTTAGGTACCAGAAATCCAGACTTGCCTAAGGCTTCATCCATAGTGTCCTCATGTCAAGTGTATCTGGGTACATTCTCAACAGCTGGCCTGATATGGACAACTCATTCAGGAATACAACTTGTTTTGACTTTTCTTACCCTGGGTTAATTGAATTTGTCCCTGTAGGTAACTTCCTTTACAATAATAAAGTGGTGAGTTTCACCCTACAGGGCAGTTAACAGTGACTTAGGATAATTGTTCGAGTTGATCTTTGCTATTTTTAGCTAGATACAAGGTGCCGTGGTCTGTGGCGAAAGAAAACTGGTTCTCCTGTCTACTTCCATGGTCTGCTCAAAAAAAACTTCCTGGCTTCGTGAATATAGGGACCGCGTTTAGCACTTCCAATGAAGAAACCAGTGAAGATTCATTACCCATTCTGTTTCTGTGCCATGGGAGATCCTCATAGGAGAAAATCAAAGTAACTACATGCCCTCCTTGGTGTTGGTTTCTCTCATGTGCAAAACTTAGCACTTTGTAGAAAATATTTATCCTTCCTCTGAAACTGGGACTCTGACGGGCTTAGAGCTGTTTTCCCCTTGCACTTAGCCTTCGAGCCAGTAGGTCTTTAAAGGTTTTTCAATAGCAAGCTTCTAAAAGCTTGGATTGAGGAATTTGGCATACTTTTCAGTTCAGATTTTCAGCAATCTAAAACTAAAACATGTAAGAGATGAAGACTCGAGCCTATGACTTTTACTCCAACACCAGCTAGTCAAGGACAAAAGTCTTCCTGCACTTCATCAAGATTAAGTAGAAAAAAAATCTTATCCTACTAATTTTTCAATTCTCCATGTATGGTAATGTGGCTGCTTTGGTCCCCATAGGCTTGGCCTAAGAGGACGTGACTATGCCGGCATCTGACTTTTGCACTAGATATGTTTCTGAAGAGTACAAGGGCTGTTTGTTGGTGAGAGCAAATGTGGGGAGATGGTAGATGGCCTTGGGTCTGTAGAGATTTTGTAACTCTTGGAAAGCGTCTCAGAGTCACTCTCCCTCTCAGAAGTTAGAAGTTTAGAGTATTTGAAGCCTGTGGAATGAAGCTCTAAGGGCCAGAAATGTGACATATTTGGAACAGGTCTTAACTTTTAATTAATCAGCTGTAATAAAGTTCTGTGAATATATTGCACCGATGCTGCAAAACCTCGACCTGGTCGTATATCTGTCCCTAAATAAGTGTTGTCCTTCCCCTTTACATTGCTGTAAAGAGTGACACCCATACAGCCTATGTTTGTGTTTGTAATGTTTCATAGGAAAACTACGAGCTACCCTAACTGACATCTGTTTCCTCATTGTAAATAAGCCTGTCCTTTTAGCGGGATATTTTTTGGATACATGTTCTACGAATTTAACTATTTTTGTGGTTTTAATCTTGTATTATTATTTCTCCTACTTGGCCTTGTAGAAGGGGAAAAATAAAAGCTGGAATCCCTAAAATAAATAAATAAATAAAAGTTCCACGTCAATTGTTGACACATTTACAGAGGTTAAGATGTGGCAACCTGTCCCTGTGCCTTCTGGGTCAGAGGGCCGTCCATGGGGCACTTTTTGTCAAAGGCTGCTCTCCATAAACATCGTCCTTTGCCCCAGTTTTAAACAAGCAGACCAGGTGGTTGTTTGAGATAAACTGGCTGGACAAAACGTAAAAATAAAACACCCTCATTTGAACAGCAAGCAAACACACAGACACACTCTCACAGACAAAGTAAAAGCCAATGACCTTACGGTGACCTCCCAGAGCCTGTCTCATTTGAGCCCCTCTACTTTTTGCCCTCCTACTGCTCCCCATCCCCTCACTTCACTCCAGCACAGGAGGCTCCCTGCTGTTCCTGGAACAGGCCGGGCATGTTTCCACCTTACGCTGCTTGTTCTCTCGGTTCCCTTGATTTGGAACCTGCATCTCTGTTATTCACCTGCTAACTCCCTTGTCTTCTTAGATCTTTCGTAAAATCTCAGCAAGGAAGCTTGTCCTGCACACATCATTTAATACTGTACGCAGCCTGACCCGGTACCAGCAGTCTTGGTTCTCCTAACACTGCTTTACTGACCCATTTCCCATATCGCTCTCCTCTTCAAATACATTATACGATTTACTTATCTGTTGTGTTTATTTCTTGTCTGTCTTCCTCTACCACTAACACTCGCACACACGTACGCACTCACAGAAGGTGAGCTCTCTGGAGGCAGGGATTTTTGTGTGTTTCGTCACTGATGTATCCATGCTTCTACCGCAATGTCTGGCCCATATTAGACACTCCATATTTGTTAATATTGCCATGAATGAATGGAAGAGGCAACAAGGATCCATCAACAGTTATATCTGGAAAAGCGAACTAGGTGAATGGGGTAGAGATGGGAAAAAGGTGTTACTATGTTTGCTTTTCTTCCTAATGTTGTAATTTATGTTAACTATTCCAAAATATTAATAAGAGCCCTGGCCAGTGTAGCTCGGTGGATTGAGCATGGGCCTGCAAAACAAAGGATCGTGGTTCGATTCCCAGTCAGGGCACATGCCTGGGTTGCAGGCCAGGTCCCAGCAGGGACACACAAGAGGCAACTATACAATGATATTTCTCTCCCTAACCCTTCCCCTCTAAAGATAAATAAATAAAATTTAAAAAAAAATATTAATAAGAGAATAAAAGGAATAAAATATAAAATATAGTCCTAAGCTGATAAGACCCTCCCTCCTTAGGATCCTAGTATAAGTAAACAGAAAATCATTCGAACGAAGCACTCAATCCGGGTCTCCCGGCATTCCCACACATAAAGGCCTGCTGAAGATGAACTCACAGTGCAGAGTTGCAGGACTCAGGAGCAAAGTCTACCGTGAACTCTGAGATAGAACACACAGCAGTTGCTAGGACTAAACATCCCCCGTGAACTGCAGATAATAAATAATCAGCTAGGAACTATTCGAAATACATATGCGTGTATACATAGATATATTGAATAGATATATAGATGTGCACATGTAGACATCTCTATCTGTGAGATTATAAATACAAAATAAATTCAAAACATAAGAATATAACCTAATATTCTGAAGGAATATTTTAAAGGTTAAAAATTAAGACTTCTAGAAATGAAAAATACTGAAATTTCAAACACTCAATGGATATATTAAACAGCAGATTTTCACTTTTTTCAGATGCTCTGGAAAATTCTGAGGAAATAATCCACAATGTAGCATAGAATAACAAGGGAATAGAAAATATAAAAATTTCAAAAGGAGAGAACAGAAAACATTGGGGGGGAATATTCAAATAATAATGGTTGATAATTATCCAAATTAATGAAAGAAAACAATTTTTAAAAATGCAACAGCTCTGGCTGGTGTGACTCAGTGGATTGAGTGCCAGCCTGTGAACCGAAAGGTCACAAGTTCAATTCCCAGTCAGCGTACATGCCTGGGTTGCAGGCTGGATCCCCAGATGGAGGTGTACAAGAGGCAATAGATCAGTGTTTCTCTCTCACATCAATATTTCTCTCCCTCTCTTTCTCCCTCCCTCCCACTCTCTAAAAATAAATAAATAAAATCTTTTTAGAAAAATGCAACAATTCCTGGGCAAGATAAGTAAAACTAAATCCATCTCTAGGATGTAGATCACCAACTAGAAAAAATTTTTAAAACAAACAGTAGGTTCATATAGACTACCAACAAAGGATTAACAATTAAACCAACAGCAGATTTCTCTTCAACAATAACAGAAAACAGAAGACCGTTGAATACTTACTTTCCAAAGGCTAAAGAAAAAATACTATACCCAATTGTCATCCAAGAATAAGGATGAAATTAAAGACACTTGGAAAAGGAAAGTGTCTTCTTAGTCCATTCAGGCTGCTATAACACAATACCACAGACTGGGTGCTTATACAAAAGGCATTATTTCTCACAGTTCCAGAGACAGTAAAGTCCAAGGTTAAGCTGCCAACTTATTAGGCTCCTGGAGAGAGCCCACTTCCTGGCTTGCAGATGGCTGCTTTCTCACTGTGTCCACACTTGGAGGGGTAAGGGTGGGGGAGAGAGGAAGAGCGCTCTGTTCTCTCTTCCTTTTTCTAAAAAGTTATTTTATTGTATTTTTCCTGCTACCATTTACTCCCCATATACTCTCCTTCCACCTGGCTCCCACAATCATCACGCTGTTGTCCACGTCCAGGAGCGCTTTCTTTTTTTCGCTCAATCCCTCTGTCCGTGTCTCTTCCTTGTTTAAACAGAGATACTGATCACATCATGGGGCCCCACCCTCCTTACTCCACTTAAACCTGATTACCTCCCAAAGGCCCCACCTTCGAATACCACCACACTAGGGGGTTAAGGTTTCCTGATATAAATTTTAGGAAGACACAAACATTCAGTCCATAATGCAAAGACAAAATATCTACCATTAATAAATCATTAAAGAAAACATTCATGACAGATAGAATCAGGAAACTGAAAGCAAAATAAAAGTAAAACTGAAATGATGAGTAGAGACATCCGTAGACATGTAAGTACATGTAAAACAAACATTGGTTGTCTCATGCACCAACAACCAATAGAAGGTACAAAAACAAGATGGAACTCACCAGCCGGATGACAGCTGCGGGGCAGAGTGACGGAGTTAAAGCGTCCCCAGGACCTGGTGCTGTTTAGCAGAAGCTATGTAGAGCTATCGATTAACATTAGACTTTATCAAGTACGCCTGTTTAAATATGAACTAGTAAAAGAATAACAACAGGATTCTTCGAAACCAATTGACAGAGAGAAATGGAATAAAGAAACCGCTATTAGAAAAAAGAAGACAGGAAAGGGACAAAATTAAGGAGAGTAAAAAAAGGAGCAACGTGTTTTTTTAAATGTTTTTCTGTTGCAGTTTACACACCGTACAAAACAATACCGAATGTCATCAGTTCCAACACGCTTATTTTTAGGGAGAAGGATAGAATGAATCCATGTGTGGTATTTACCAGCTTCAACAATGGTCCCATTTTGCCATTTTTGTTTCATCTAATTCCTCCACTAGTTTTAAGAATTTGCCAAATTGTTTTAAAGCAAACACAGGCATCATATTACTTTATCTGTCAATATTCCAGAACAGAACGCCAATAACACTAACAGACAAGGACTTTTTAAAACATAAGCCACAACATCATTAGTTAAGATTACAATAGCATTCAATTTTCCCTGAATGCCTCGAACTCTTTTGTTTTTTTGGCTTTGTTTGTCTAAATCAGGACCTAAAAAGGCGCTACATGTTATTGATGTCCTTTGTGTCTCTTTATGCCTATCACAGTTCCCCCGTTCTTTTTGTTGTTATTTTTATTGCCATTTATTTGTTGGAGAAACCTACAGAATTTATTTTCCAGATTTAGCTGTTTGTGTTCATGTGGTATCAGTTAATGGGTATTTCCTATAAACTCTAGTTAGATCTACAGACATAATCCTATTTAGAGTAAATGGTTTCTAGTCTTCTTTTTTCCTTCATCTCATCAAAATATACACAATGTCTGCCCTGACAGGTGTGGCTTAATTGGTGGGGCAGCACCCCACAAAACGAAAGGTCACCAGTTGATTCCTGGTCAGGGCACATGCCTGGGATGCGGTTTGGTCCCCAGCCAGGGCGCACACAGAAGGCAGCCAATGCGTGTTTTCTCCATCTCTCTCACCCTGCCTTCCCTGCTGATCGCTGTGAGGAGAAAACATGGGTTGCCTCTCTTGGGCTCCCAACCATCTACAACCCAGGAATGTGGCTCCTCTGCCGGGTAAGTATCTGATTGTCCCAGTTTTAAAGAGGTAAAAATGGACCATTTGGTTCGGATGATCATAGTGATTCATCCTTTGTAAAGTTTCCCATCAGTTGTACACATAATTGTGTTAGTAGCCATTGATGATCAATGCCCAGATCCATTACTTTATTAGTAAAACAGTTTGAGGGGAGGGGAATTATATCATTTTCCCCAGGTGGGTCAGCTGGAGTTCTTCCATGAAGAACTCTTCCTCAACAATTTGCTGTCTCTGAAATATGTGTAACATAGGAAAGACAATATAAAAAGCTTGAAATGCTGTTATTCCTCCATTTTCATAATAAATTGGTACCCTAAATGTTCCAAAAATGATAAATACAATTTTTACTTTCAGTTTCATTTGAACTCATGGATTTATGTATTTGATGCATGTCATTTATTGGAGACATTATTATTATTTTTAACTCTGAAGTCCCATCTTTGGCTAGTCTGCCATGTGCTTTTATTTATACACCAGTAGTCTGAACACTTCCTTGCTTCCTGGCATAACAAAATGTCCTAGGCTCACATTGTACATTTCTTGCTCCAGACCTGGAGTCAGCGGTTTCTCAGAGGAGCTCTGGTTTCTTTCATTGGGAAATGGCATTTAGAGAATCCAATCTGGTCACCAGAGGTGCCCATTGCTACTGGAGAGCCATTGCCTCTCCAGGTTGCAGTGGACAGAGCTAAAAAATATGAGTATTTTCAGAAACAAAGTACTTAACTGCTACTGTATATTGATATTCCCAACTCATTTTAAAGATTACAGGGTTTTACTTAAATTCTTGTATTTTATATTTATACTCAATTTTTCTTGTATGTACTACAAATCTTGCTTCCTAATGAATGCCACTTAATTACTTAAGTTTTACATACATACATACTCATATGTATAATATATATATATATTCATGTCTATACTTTTAAAATAATACCACTAGTGATATTACTAAAAAATAAAGCTAATGGATTTATATAAAAAAATTTTGTGGTTATTTTTGCCTTTAGGATATACCCCATTCAAGATGTAGAGTCAAAATACTATTATTTAAAATCACCTAAAATAATTCTTTTCACCCTGGCTGGTGTAGCTCAGTGGATTGAGCACGGGCCTGTGAACCAAAGGACAGCGGTTCAATTCCCAGTCAGGGCACGTGCCTGGGTTGCAGGCCAGTTCCCAGCAGGGGACACGTGAGAGGCAACCATACATTGATATTTCTCTCCCGCTCTCCTTCCCTTCCCCTCTAAAGATAAATAAATAAAATCTTTAAAAAAAATAATTCCTTTCTATGTAGTTATGCTAACAACTTGGTATCAGTTAGGGTATTTGTTTCTACTTGTTATTTTTAGATTGTTCTTCCTTTGTTTTTAATTTAACTTTTTAATGTAAAACATTTACATGATTCCACGGTCAAACAACTAAACCAGATACATTTAATACAGATAAAGTTATAGACAGTGATGTAAACACAGGTCTCGTCCATGTCATTTCCTCACAGATTCACACAACTCCGTTAGTGGAATGCATCACTGTGAATCATCAAAGACACTATTGAGGAACACCCCACTTGCTTTCAGTATTTTACTATTGCAAATAGTACTGTAATAATAGCCTGTTAGTCATTTTGCAAATTTTTGCTAATATTTTTGTTTAGGTTAAATTCCTACTGGAAGCACAGCTGAGCCAAAGAGTAAATCGATCTGCAATTGGTCTTGAAGTTACCAAATTCCTCATCATAGATATTGTGCCGTTCTGTACTCGCCCTAGTAGTATATAAAACTGCCTGTTTCCCCACAGCTTTCCCAACAAATGCACTGTCAGACTTTCGGACCCACGCCAATATAAGGAGTGAAAAATTGTATGTTTGCTTAGTTATACTTCTAAATGCTTTTTTCACATTTGATGTCTCCCAGAACAGAATGTGTCTTATAATTGATGGCATTAAACAGTTACAGTTGGAAGCATATTCTTTCTTTTTTAGCAACACATGAAGTAGTGATATATTTACAGTTCATGGTATTTTATACTCAGTGAAATATATCAATAATCTCAATCAATATAAATAGACCAAATAGTTCAAGGAAGAGGCAAAGATTTTCTGATTGAACAATTTTTTTAAATCCTGCTATACTCATATGTCATTTAAAAGACCTAACACAGTAGCCTGAAAGCTTGATAGTAAAATGATGAGAAAAGGTCAATACTACCCATATAAAATATAGTAGAACTATATTTTAATATCAAGCCAAACACAATTTAAGAGGAAAAGTATCATTAAGGATAAAGTACACTCCTATATAATGACAAAACATCAAAATTCTAAACATGTATGCCCTAATAACATTACCTCAAAATACAAAAAGGATAATGAGACTTCTGGTCAAGATAGAGGCATAGGTAAACACAGCTGGCCTCCTCACACAACCACATCAAAATTACAAATGAATTATAAAACAACCATCACTCAGAACCACCAGAAACCACGTTGAATGGAACTCTGACAACTATGGAATTAAAGAAACCACATCCATTCGGACTAGAAGGAGGGGCAGAGACAAGGAATGGGCTGGTCCCATGCCAACATGTGGAAAATAAAAATTCAGGAGAGTATCTAAGGAATAAGGAGTCCCATCCCCACACCAGCCCCCTTAGTCCAGCATTCCAATGCCAGGAAGATAAGTCCTCAAAACTTCTGGCTGAAAAACCCAGTGGGGATTGAGTCGGTGGAAAAAACTTCCATAATCTCAAGGAGTTCCTCTTAAAGAACTGAAACCGGAAAAGACACTGGCATTCCGGCTGCCTGTCACTACCAAACCCAATAGGCAATGACAGAGATTGAATCTTTATGGGCGCTTTATTCAGATGGCCGGCGATCTGAGAAGATGGCAGATTCATACCCTAACAGACCATCTTGTCTTTTCTTTCCAGGCCAAGGTTTTTATAGCAGGGAATAAACAAGGTGAGGTGAGGGGTTTTGAAGTTCAGGGAGGATTAGGTGAAAGAAACTGCAGCATTCCTGTCCTAGGCAGTTAGCTGTTCCCAGGGGTAGGTGGTCATCGGTCTCATCTGTCTCTCCCTGGAACACAAAGGCCCAGATGCCTCTACTTGTCCCCAGGTGGTAATCCTTAGCCATGCCCCAGGAAGTCAGCTGTTTTCCCGGGAGCCAGGATGGGCCTTATCTAACTGTAGCTTCTGAAACAAAAGCTTTAACATATATATTACTTACTAGGCTTATAACTTTTTACCGTAAACTCAAATTTTCCAACTCTGGAGTTCCCTATCAGAACCACATATGGACTCGCTCAGAGACTCACTCCCTCTGAGCTCCAGCATGGCGAGCAGCTTGAAAGGCACCAGTGTCAGACAGGGAGGAACTGAAGCATCTGGCATGAAGACGAGAGCTGGGGACAGCTTTCTCCCAGAAAGAAAGGCAGACGGAGGCCATTGTCCCTTTTCTGTGCCCTTCCCACACAGAGCCAGCAGGCAGAGGCCACATCTGAGACTCCACCAACCTGGATAACACTGCTTGCCTTGTCCCCTGAGATTCTGTCCCACCCAATGTTCAGGCCCACTGAGCTGTTAACACTGGCTTTTCCATATGAAAGCTTAGTCTTGTCTCATACTTCACAACTTCCTAAATCTTCTCAAATAAGCAACAGCTGGCCTCAGTGAGCCCCCAGCCCCCACACCCCTTGCCAAGTGGCCCCAGGCAGGGCATTAGCAGCAGCCAGCCTAGACTTACAGCTTGGCTTCCCCTGGAAACTTCGAAGCCCAGCACAAAAGTAGCAGCCAACTCAGGCTGCTCTATAGCTCATGCAGGGTGGCCCCCAGCAGAACACAGGTGGGGGTTGACCTTGGCCGGCAGTGCCCAGGAAACCCTAGAGCCTGTGCACTCAGTGGATGGCTACATACCAGGTCAGAGCACTGCTGCCCTGCCCCTGCACAACTGATCTTCCACAGAGGGAGGAGGTTGGTGATCAGTGGACAGTCAGTCCTTACAGCTGAATGGCCTAGATAAATCTTTCCCGTTGACCTGCCAACAGCAATCAAGGCTCAACGACAACAGGAGAGTGTATTAAGCCCACAGGGAGGACACACCTCAAGTACCCTTGAGTGATAGGGGAGGCTGTGCAATTGGACCCTACAGGACACCTACTACATTAGGCCACTCTACCAAGACAGGGATCCACAGAAACTCTACCTAGTACATAGAAACAAACACAGGGAAGCTGCCAAAACAAGGAAACAAAGAAGCATGGCCCAAATGAAAGAACAGATCAAAACCCCAGAAAAAGAACTAAACAAAATGGAGATAAGCAATCTATCAGATGCAGAGTTCAAAACACTGGTTATACGGATGCTTGAGGAACTTGGTGAGGACCTCAGCAGCATAAAAAAGATTCTGTCAGAAATGAAGGATACATGAATTGAAGTAAAGAACAATTTACAGGGAAACAACAGTAGTGGGGGGCGGGGGTTGAAGCCAAGAATCAAATCAATTTTGATTTTTACTCCCTTCCTCTCTCTCTAAAAATAAATAAATAAATAAATTTTAAAAAGAAAAAGAAAAATCCAAGAATATCTACAGATAAACTCCCAGAAGTAATAAAAACCCTCAGCAAGTTCTCTGCTTTAAGGTTAGTATACAAAAAACTAATTATTGCTCATCACCTGCAACAATTGGTTTAAAATGTTATTTTTTTAAAGTATATACTATTTATGTTGTTAAATATTTATTTATTTTTAGACAGAAGGGAAGGGAGGGAGAAAGAGATAGAGAGATACATCAATGTTTGGTTGCCCCTCACATGTCCTACACCAGGAAACCTGGCCCGCAACCCAGGGGTATGCCCCAACTGGAAATTGAACCACCAACCCTTTGGCTCACAGGCCAGTGTTCAATCCACTGAGCCACACCAGCCAGGGTAGTATATACTATTTATTACAATAACCAAAGAAAACGAGCCTTATAAGGTACTAAGGAATGAATCTAACAAAAGATATAAAAGATCTTTATAGGGAAACCATAAAATGTTATTTAAAAACCCAAAAGAGCCCTGGTTGGTATGGTTTAGTTGGTTACAGCATTGTCCCCTAGACTGAAATTCGTGGGTTCAAGTCCTAGTCAGGGCATGTACCCAAGTTACTGGTTCGATCCCAGGTAGGGGCATGTACAAGAAGGCAACCATTCAGTGTTTCTTTCCCTCTCCCTCTCCCTCTCTCTCTCACTCTCGCTTTCTCTCTCCTTTCCTTCCCCCTCTCTAAAAGCAGTGAAAAAAATGTCCTTGGATGAGGATTAAAAAAAAGAAATAGATGACCTCTTCCAAAAGATCAACAAAAATGAAGTATATCTGAGGGATGAAAATTAAATTATTAAAAACAATAATAATTTTTAAAATGCCAAAGACAATAAAACAAATAGGAAAATGTAGTATGGTCATGAGTGAAAAGGTTACATATGAAGATTTCTTTTGTCCCCAACATAATATATATATTTAGTTTATTCCAATAAAAATTTTAAAAAACAGGAGGTTATGATTTGATGTGTGAGTCTAACATTCATACACAAGAGTAAAGGAACAAAAGTAGCTAAAAGAAGGTAAAGAAAATGAAGATGGGGAATTACCATACCAGTTATCAGAACTTACTTGAAAGCTATAATAATCAATTATAATTATCAATAGTTAATAAGTGCTTACCATGCACCAGGTACTGTATTGAGAACTTGAGATGTAGTGACTCATTTAATCCTCACAATCCCTCTGTGAATTAGCAATATTAGTGTCCTCTTTTTACAGAGGACAAAACCGAAGCAGAGAATTTAAGGAAATACTCAAGATCACATGTCATATCAGTTGTATACGGCAAATTAATCAATGGAACAGAATAGATTTATCAGAAATATCTATATATTTATATAAATACACATACACAATGTGTACATGTGTTTATTTGTGTGTATATTCAATACATTACATTGTACTGGAGATGGATATAAACAGACACAGATATATATAGTCTACGTAGCAGAGGAAGCCTTACAGACCAGTATGGATAATATTACAGACAATTCAGCAAGTTGATGAGGAAATTGTTGTCCCTCTGGAAAACACATAATTAAATCACTACCCCAATCAAAAGGAAGAGTTCAAGGGGAGGAGAAAAATTGTTAAATGTTTAGAAGAAGCCCTGGCTGGTGTAGCTCAGTGGATTGAGTGCTGGCCTGTGAAGCAAAGAGTCGCTGGTTCGATTCCCAGTCAGGGCATATGCCTGGGTTGCAGGCCAGGTCCCCAGTAGGGGACACATGAGAGGCAACCACACATTGATGTTTCTCTCCCATTATTTCACCTTCCCTTCCCCTCTCTCTACAAAAATAAATAAATAAAATATTTTTAAAAAATGTTTAGAAGAAAATAGAAAATATTTTTATGGCATCAAAGTAATAAGGAATTTTTTTAAAGATATAAAATCAAAATTACCAAAAAATTGGATAAAGTTAGCTAAAAATTAAAAATAAAAAAGTTCTCTACTCAAAGATTACACCAGTAAAATAAAGACACAAATTGACAGAGAATTAGTATCCAGAATATAAAGACAAAATCTATCAATCATTTTAAAAAGATAAATAATTCTTGCATTATAGGATGAAATACAAATGGCTAATACACACATTCATTAAAATATATATAATTAACCTTACTAGTAACTAGAAAATTTCAAATTAAAACTAGATATTTCATACTCATCGAATTGGCAAAAATTAATGTCTGAAAATACCAGATTTTGAGGAAAATTTGGAGCAATAGAAATTCTCATAGGCTACTGGAAGTGATATAGGGAAGTGACCTAAACCCAGTAGGCCT
Source organism: Carollia perspicillata (assembly GCA_004027735.1). NCBI lineage: Eukaryota > Metazoa > Chordata > Mammalia > Chiroptera > Phyllostomidae > Carollia > Carollia perspicillata. The sequence goes on along the minus strand of PVKM010020478.1, from coordinate 7,209 downwards.
TAGCACAGGATCCCCCCTCCCCCAGTTCAAACAGCAAGGCCAGCCCACCAGCACCAAAAGATAAGGTACTAACGGTCAGGCCTCACCAGTCAAAACATGGGGTACTAACTAACCAAATAAGGAAATCTGAATTAACCGCTGCATTCCTCTGCATTCTGCTTCTGTATCTCGCTTCTGCCATGTAGCCCGGAAGAGATAAAGTATATAAGCTTTGTAACCCCTTTGTTCGGGGCCCAGAATTTGGAGTTAGGCTCCTCTGGGACCACGTGTGAATAAAGGATCGTGCTCTTAACCCCTCCGGTGTCTGGTCGTTTCAATTTTCTGTAACAGAAGAAGAGTAAGTTTGATTTGGGAGAACAATTTGGCAATATCTAGTCTTGTTGAAGATGCCCACTCCCCATGACCCAGCATTTTCCAGTTAAAAATAACTGCATGTGAGACTGCTAAAGCATGTGCAGAATGTGTAGAAGAATGTTTATTATTTTTTTAAATTGGCCCTGGCCAGCGCGGCTCAGTTGGAGCATCATCCTGTAACCAAAAAGTTGTGGGTTTGATGCCCCATCCAGGCGAGTATGTTCCCCAGCCTGGGTGCGTTCGGGAGGCAATCGGTGCTTTTCTCTGACATTAGTGTTTGTCTTTCTCCCTTCCTCTCTCTCTAAAAACAATGAAAAAATGTCTTTGAGTTGGGATAAAAAAAATTTTTTAATTAGAAGCAATCTAAAATCCTAACAACAAGAGAATGGACAAATGCTATGATGCAGTGAAAATCAAAATTCTAGAACCAAATCTATCGAATGATACATCACAAAACATAATGCTGATTTTTTAAAGCCATCTATACAAGGCATGATGCATGATGTCATTATGTGAATTTAGAAACCACGTGGAGTTAACAATATGAAGGCATGCATCAAAATGATAAAAACAGGCAATCACACCTCACACGATTCCATGTAAACAAAATGTCCAGAATAGCAAACCTAGAAACAGAAAGTAAACGTGGAGTGGCCAAGGGCTGGAAGAGATTAGGGAGTCAGGGTGTGACAGCTCAATGCTATTAGCTTTCTTCATGGGATGACGGGAATGTTCTAAAAAGGATTGTGATTACACAACTCTTTGAATATACTAAATAAACACCGTGGGACTGTATACTTAAAGTTAACAAATTCCTTGCTGTGTGAGTTGTATCTCAGTAAATCTAGTGTGAAACAAAAAGAAAAGGATAATGGTCACCTCTGGAGAAGGATGTTAGGGAATAGGATTGGGGAAAGAACACAGGGGCTCCGATTTTGTAATGTGTTATATTTTTATAGAAATCTGAAGAAAATATGGGTTTTAGAAGTGATAGGTGAAATGCTCAAGGGTATTCATTGCATATTCTTTCTGTTTTATGTATGTTTAAAATACACGTAATTTCAAAGGGTTTTAGAAACCACTACAAATAGGATGTTGTATATCTGGAGAATGATGGGAGACAAAGGCATTAAGGATGTTTCCACGTGTTTCTTCCTTGGGTGATAAGGCAGAACCAAAGGAAGCAAAGTGAGAGGACAGGGGAGAAGGAAGGAGGAGGTTGCAGGGGTGGGGGGTGCATGCAGAGGCCAGGAAGTGAATAATTAATTCAATATACCCAGGGTCCAATTTGAAATACTTATAAGATATCCAGAGGGAGAAACAAAAAAAAAAAAGTTGGAAATATAAATTTACAAATTGAGAGTTAAACAGAAGAGTCATAATTTTCTGTTTACAAAAAGAAAGGAAGAGTATTTTCATAGTGTATGCGTGCCTTTTAGACAATGCTTTAAGGAAATCGTGACGCCGAACAGGTTACCTGGCGGGGGAAGGAAGAAGCCCTAGAAGTGAAGGCTGTGTGAGGACGACTCAGGAGGGCAGGAATGGAAACACACAAGCCCAAATGAGGACTGAAAGAGACACAGAAATGTGGAATAACAAGAACCTAAAGAGGATTCGAGAAAAGGGCCTGCTTCTATCTGCAAGCCCAGAAGGAAAGGACCTGGTCAAGTACCACAAGGAAGTCTTTGCTGGACACCACCCAAGGACACCATCCAAGGACACCATCCTTGGCTGTGTGCTGAAGAAAAACTTGGTCAACAAATTAGGATACAGAAGGTTTCAAATGAAACACTGCAACTACAGGCTTCCTTCTCCTACTAAGAAGTCACTTGTCTGCTCTTCGCCACTGGTAGTGACATCTAAGGGGTCCTGAATGTGACTTGACTTTCTTGAGCCTTTGCCTCTTTCTCTGTTAAGTAAAAGACAATGCTATTTACCATAGAGGATTGTCGCAAAGATTAAATCGGACTACAAATGTGAAGGACTTAGTACAGGGTGTCTCTGATACCAGTTATTCAGTAAATGCTTGCTCTTTACCCAGATCTTCATATATTCTTTTTTTATTTTTAATACAAATACACTAGATTTTTATGAGGATTTCTGTAGTTATAAAACTCTATTCAGATATCTAACCCACAACATACTGATTTCATAAAAAGCTTTTTATATGTATATATTTTTAAATTTTGTAATGCAAATATTTATTGAGATATACTTGACATAGAACATTATGTCAGTTTCAAGTATAAAACATAACGATTCAATCAAGATTTGTATATACTGCAAAATGATCACCACGATGAGTCTAGTTAACATCCATCACCACAAGTAGTTAACAAATTATTTTTCCTTGCGATGGAAACGTTTAAGATCTATTCTCTCTTAGCAACTTTCAAATACACAATACAGTCTTGTGAACTATACTTACCAGGCTATACATTAGTTACATCACTCAGATTTACCTGTTTTATAACTGGAAGTTTGTACCTTTGGACCGTCTTCATCCATTTCACCTTCTCCCTACCCTCCACTTCAAGCAACTTCCACATTTCCCCAGACCTCCAAATTTTCTTAACAGCGCCATCTGACAGAAAGGGGGGAACCTGAAGCTGGTAAGGCATACAGCTGGGAGATGCTGGAACCACCCTGAAAATACTGGCTTTCTGATCATAAATCTCACCTCTTCCCCACTAACCCTTGAAAATCCTGCATTTCAATTCCATATTTTTAGAAGCTTAAAACCAGAGCGCTATGGGAGTATGTGAAGCATTTTAAATCATAGTTCGCAGAAAACATTTTTGGAAAAGTTTAATTGGAGTGACTGAGTTAACAGTTTGGAGACAGAAGTAAGAGGACAAACGCAGAAGTTTGTACGTCTGGTCCCAGAATATATCAGATATTTGCCAAGATTGTAATTGTTTTACTAAGAGGCAAGGAATAAGTAAAAACAGTTTATTTTTGTTGTCACAGATGAACACTAAAGCAATATGCAATTAATTACAAGCCATTTCTTATGCAAATATTATTTCAATGTGAAATTATTTCCATGAGTGCAACTGTGAAACCCTTCAGAAAACTGAAACAGGACACAGTTCAACTCTTGCAAGTGTGCCTTACTCTCTAGCTATGTTCCATAAATGAGAGTGGAATTTTCAAATATGGCTTCTCATTGAATTTTCTTACAAATTTGAAAATACTGTTCCATTTTTTTAAGTAACATATATATTTTTAGTTCCAGACTGTGTTACAGTATGAATGGCACTATTTATCACTATGTACAAAGGAACACAGCCTGACCCATTTTATAATTAAAGCCAAGAAACACGGCAAGGTGCTTTGTAATAATGTCTATTCTATTATGGTGATTAAATATAAAAGTCACACTGGCTGAGTGACTTTAAGTTACTTAAACTCTATAAGCCTTCATTTCCTTAACTGTAAAATTAGGATAATACCTACTTAATGGCATGAATGCGATTATAACAGGAAGTGACAGATGCAAGATTCTTCATCCAATAAGTGCTGAACAGACAACAGTAGGAACAGGAGAGACAGTAGCAGTGGTGGTGATGGGAGTAGTAATACAGCAGTAATAGTAGCACTGATGGAAATAATTTATTTAAATGGTTACCTAATATTATAGCCATCTATATGCTTGAGAAAATCTATGGAATCAACCTGGGAGAACAAGAGTACTCAAAATTCCTTCTCCACAGCCAGTCTGTGTGCTTGAGTATCCCACCACTGTCCTTGACAAATAAAAAAAATAAAGATGTACAGAAGGGGGAAAAAAGAATCTAGGACACCAGCAGTAAAAGGTGAGAGTCTGAACTTGTGAGCAATGAGAGGAATTTGGAGGATTCTCCTGGGAGGAAGTGGTGAGAAGGAATGAAAGGGGAGGGGTGAGAGAACAAGGTGAGGATTTGGGCCATTCGAGGGGTAAAGGCCAAGTAAGAAACGCCCTGTCGTGCGGCAAACAAAGGACTTTCAAAAACAAAATTTCTCATTTGATTTTCTGCTGAATTTGGCCAAGCAGCGTGCACAGTGGGATCACTTATGGTGACCCCTACATGCTGAAGAAGTTCGTGACTCAATTCTTTGTGTGAGTTTGTGTAGCAATTAAGGAAAGGTCAAAGTTTTCACAGGGATGGCAGGCACGAAACGAAGAACCAGCCTCAGAAATCTTGAGGTAGACTTTGAACTTCTGCAGGATGCAGAATCAGGAGTTCATCCCAACTAGATCTTAGCAGAAGGGAGACATGGCTGACATCTGTTAGGCATTTGCTACCTAAATTCTTTTTACTTCCCATTCATCACCATCACCAGGAAATCGAAATTCCCCTGGTTAACTCCTATGCACTGTTCCAATTGTTAATGGTCCAAAGTCCATGTGTCCGACACTTTGAAGGACCAAAACTCAAAACGTCAGAATTTGGAGTACAGAAAAGTTTATTGATCGAGGAGGCGACAGCTGCCAACAGAGAGTATGGGAGACATAACGGTGCCTTTTGGAGTCGAGCTTCAGAAAGTAGAGGTCAGGCTTCTTTCATGTCCGGGGAAGGGAAAATGGGAGGAGCAAGAGGTGATCAACAGCCACAGACATCTGGGCTTCAGCAGGGGTCTGAGGAAGAAATCTCTACATCTCTTTGTTCCTGATAGGCTGACTCCAGCTGATCTGAGTCTGGTCTCGTGGCTCCTGCAAATCTTTGATAAACAATCACTATTTTTGTACATATCTCCCCCTCTCCCCTGGAGAGGCACATTCCAGCAAGGGGCTGGTTTTGTAAAACCTGGTGTCTCAACAGAATTCCTCTAACAATTAGCATCTCTAAGGCAAGAACACAGCAGGCTTGAACAAGATGGAGTCAGAGAGGCAGAGCAAGTCACTCTGTTACAAGATCTCAATCTCCACATTACTAAAGGTCTTCCCCAACCCACCTAGGTCCAGATTAAGTGTCGCTGCTTAGCTCTACAATGGCACCCTACGCACTTCCTCTGTCATATAGCACTTTTCACCATTATAATATGTGATTCATTGATTCCCCACTCTGATAGACTTTAAACTCTATGAAGACAAGAACAATATCTTTTGTGTACACCCTTCTATTCCTACCACAGAGCACGGCCCTCAAGGAGCTCAGTAAATCTTCTTTAAAACAGAAAGCAAGTTGAAGAGGAAAGAAGGGAGGGAAAGATGAAGCAAAGGAGACAGTGACCAAAGCATTACACATTCACCTTTTTTTAAAAAGGAGAGACAGCCCAGTTTGGTTGGCCATGGCAGTGGACAACCAGAAATCTGAATACTGACCCAAAGCAACGTGACACTCTCATTCCTTGTCCAGGGCTAATATTGCAGAGACATGACCATAGGGAAGAAAAGTTGTAGGGGGCTGTCCCTGGTTTCTAAGGAATGTACAGTCAAACCTCAGTTCTCGAACATCTCCCGTCTCATACAGTTCGGTTCTCAACCAAGTTGTTCGTGGAAAACATGTCTCAGCTGTTGAATGAAACTTCGGTTCTTGACCTGACAACCCTTTCATGCTGATACCTGTATAATCAGTCACACGTCTCTCAGGCGACAAAGGAGAGAATGCACAAATATGAGTATGATTCAGTTTTCATACCAATCATTTCCCAAACAGCCTTCCAGAATGAATTAGATTCAAGAACCAAGGTTCCGTTGTACTTTTTTCCAACTTTACTCTCTGGATTAATCAGTTGCTCCAGGAATAAAACCACTAGAAAATTTAGTTAGAGACAAAGAAGGCAAAGAAATGTTTCCCCCACTGTGATTTTCCTTCCCCTTGTAGCTGGCCTAGCCTGGCACTGATCAGGATCTCTTGTGTTACAGGGCTAGAGTGAGATGGTTTGTGTGTGTGTGTCCTCAAGACTAGAGCAGCAGACAAATATGCAAACCATAGTAGTACTGCAGTTCAAACTGCCAAGAATGGAGCCCAAGAGTATCCATTCTGAGTATATGGCTATATAGCTAAGAGCTCAACCCAGAATGCAATGGGGTGCAGGGCGGGAGTCCCTGAAAATATTCCCGACAGCTCATTGTTGGGGGAAGGGGAAGATACAGCAGTTAAGATACTTTGCATTACAAAAGTCAAGTTGATAGTTGTGCTGCTGCCCCAGGCAAAAGGCCTACATGACTTTCGATTGTGTCTTGACTCGTGACAAAGCAGGAGGGGAACTTATACAGCGCCTGCGCAAGAGGCAGGGGGGTAGAGGCTCCTGCGTCGCAGAGTACCCTTGCTCTGACTAAATAGGGCAGCTGAAAGGAGGTGGAAAATATGGGGGAACTGGCAAAAGTAGCTCATTGTAGGAGGGTCCAGGTATAAGGTCACCTAGGAAACTCCAGGTCAGCATTTAAAATAAGAGCAGGCAGAGAAAGAAGGGGAGTCGGCCACGTGGGGTGGTGATAAGGAAGAGGGGTTAGCCGTGAGGAAGGAGCCATGAGGAAGTGGCCATGAGAAAGTATCTATGCAGGCAGTGAGTGCAGAGAAGGCTGGTCTGCGGTGAGGCTAGGAGAGTAGCGATTCAGCTGCTTGTAGTGAGGGAGGAGCTGAAGGAGCCATGAAGTAAAGGGATTCGGCCTCGCGGCCTGGGTAGTAAGGAATGTGGGCCGAAGAAAGGGTGTAAGGAGAGAGCTGACGGAGCTGTGAGGGTACCTGCCGAGCCACGCATGGATTCATGAGAAATGCCTGGAATGCCAAACGGTAACAGGGGAATGCTGTCTTCTGCTTCTCTAAAGGACATACAGAGAGGCCACTCTCTTGAGATGTGTGCCTACCTCGACTCCACCATGACCCAGTGTAACATAGCACATGTTTTCCTGCACTACTACATGGA
>PVKM010020477.1:0-23331 GCA_004027735.1 Carollia perspicillata | reverse complement strand
CTGGTTCTGTTTTGATTTTATGTTTGTCTGTATGTGGGGCTCAGTTTGTTAGTGATGATGTTGAACTTTACCTCCGTCCTGTGCTTCCAGAAAACAGAAATGTGTAAGAAATCCTCCCCTGACCCTTTGTGCTCCTAGACATGGCTTACTACAAAGAGTTCCCCTTTCTCATTGCCTTCATAAGACATCCATGCCCGAGTTGTCACTTTTGACCACACCAGATCCCCATTCTTGGTTTTGTAAGTGATTAGCTGGACTGTTTGTCCCTGCTGACCAAGCTGTACCAAATTCTTGCTAATTTGACTTTACCAAATAAGTTCAGCTTTTCTTCTTTCCTTAAGCCCCTGCACTGACCCACTCTCGAGCATATGGGAGCATTGGGAGCTTACGCAAGCATTGCAACTCAGAACAACCCCTCTTAACAGCCCCTCTGGGAATCACCGACCCTAAGGAGAACAATTTTCTAATTGTGGGACCATGCCACCTGCTCACCCCAGCCTCAGACCCACTTCTTTGTAGCCTTGTTGTACTTCTCCCTGTAAAAGTAATTCTTTTCTGCCCTCACCTGAAGTACTTTCAGATATTATGATAATGGTGTTACAATAGTCTTTGCAAATAAAGTCTCTTTTTATCTGTCTGGGTTTGTTTTCATTTGACAGTAGAATATAGTTAATCCTGATTTGAATAATAAAAGAGCAGAGAGGGAAATATAGTTTAAAATGTGTTATAATGATAATGGCAATGATATTAACCTTTTTCTCAATTTCCTCAGGAAAATTTTTCTTAATTTTTACATTTCCCCAGATGCTGATTTGCCCTTCCTTGCTGTGTCACAGCCACACTTTTTAAAGAGTTATCTGTAATTCTAGCCTCTTTTCTCACTTGCTGTTCACTCTGCAACCCACTGCCAGCTGCCCTGGGCTCTGCCACATCCATCCCACTATTTCACTAAAAATCTTCTAACCATTGCTACCAGTGACTGCCCATGTGCCCAACAGACATCTCTAGTTCTTTATCTTTTTATACCTCTCTGTAGCACTTGACACTACTGGGGGGAAAAATCCATACTTGATCATCTTCCCTTTGGTAGTATTTACTTCTGATTTTCTTTCCTGGATCCTGTTACCCTTGCCAGCTTTTAAACGTGGATGTTTTAAATTCCTTATGCATTCTGCGTGGTTCCTGCATGACCTCATTCCTTTTCTTCATACTGGTGATTCCCATGTCCACGGCCCCAGCCCATGTCTCCCCACCAAACTCTGCACTATACCTACAACTGCCTATTCGAATTACACCCCCTTAACGGTTCCATTTACCAACTCCAGAACTGAGCTCAGAGTCTTCATCTTGTATCCCTTGTATCTCTTTCTTCTCCCATGGTTACTTACTCTGTTTATTCATTCCATAAGCTTATGTTAGATATATGCCATGTGTAAGATGCTTTGATACGTACTAGAAATAAAGTGATAAATAAGAAAGGCATAGTTTTTTTGCCCTCTGGGAGTTTATAGTCTAATGAGAGAGACAGACATCAAACAAATAACTGCACAAGTGAATATTTAATTATGATTTTAGTGACTATCCAAAAAACGCAGAGATTTTTGTAAGTCACATATCTGGGATATTAAAGATATGTCCTCCTCCCTCGCCCCGTGCTTTTGCAATGACCTAGATGGTTGCAATGACCTTTTACTAAGCCCCTTTCCCTGCCCTGCTTAAATCCACTCTTTACACTGCTTCCACGACAAAAATGATCATGCGGTGAAGCTAATCTTCACCAACTCAGTGTCTGCATTTATCAACTCTAATCTTTAGTCTCTCCCACTTAAACACTTGCACTAGCTTTGCATTTCCTTCTGTGTAAATTTCGGCATGCTTTTCAGAACCCCTTGTGATATGGCCACTCTGTCCTCACTGCCCTCAGAAGAAAACTGCTTTCAAGCTATTCCAAGTTCTACCCATTTCCTTGATTGCTCCACCCTTCCTCCCACCTGTATAAGCCTTTCTGGGCCTATCACCATTTTTAGTGCCTCTAGGCAGCGCTTACAGATTCACAGAAGGCCACAAGAGCCTGCGATGTCTCCATCACCAGGTGGGCATCTTTCCGAGGTTAGGCTCTATATTTGTTTCTCTCTGTATTTATATTATGGTGTTTGGCACATGGTGTATGCCAAAGAACATAGGTCTCTCTAAAATGAAGTTACATTAGGTCTAGATTACAAGAAAATGTTTCAGTAACATTTTTACTATTTTGTCTTAGGAGGACAAAGGAACACAGAAGTATTTTCACTATTTTGTCCTAGGAGGTCACAGGTTTAGGTTTTCAAAAAGCAACTCTGATTCTCCCCAATTTCTCTGTCAGGAGGGTATAGAGGGACTGTTATTTGTAATTGTTTTACTATGAAGATGACACGTGCTTTGGAGTTAGATTAGGGTAGAGAATTCAAGAAATAAGCTTTATTATCCTTCAGATCACTATTAGACCAAATTTAACTGACAAGGCTCTTTGTTTCCGAAGACTTACTATCCAAGTTATTATTGGTGGATCCTTATTCAGCTGTAAGACTTACTAGGAGAGAGGATGCATTATTCCGAGTTTTTCAGAGAGCGCCTCCCCAGATTGCTTGCACTAGAACCACCTGGAGGGCTATTTAGATGGTAGGACCTAGACTCTTCACCAGACACAGTGAATCAGGACCTCAAGCACTAGAACTCATGAATCTTCTGCTATTATATAGAGGAGATCATACTATTAAGATCTCCAGTCATTTGGATGCACACTGAAGTTATACTCCCTCTGATACGAAGCTTAGCTCTTGATTAGGGTAGTCTTGGGTTTAAATCTTAAGTATGGTCATTTATTAGCTAAGTGATTTTGGCCAATTAGTGATTTTGCGAGCCGACATCCCTGAATCCTAGATACTAGAAAGCAATCTGTCACCCCAGAGACCGCCCTAACCCGTTCACCAGGTAACACGGTCCCAGTGCCGTTCTAAGGCCTGATGCACTCACAGCGAATCTGGCTGCCTCTAATCCTGACCATGCCCCAGTGTTTTAAACTGTTTTTCCTGCTTCTTTTACATCAGTTTAGTCTAAAATAACTTAGCTCATTCATTTTTATGACCAAAACATCTGGGAAAAGCCAGGCATTTCTATTGCATTTTTAACAGGGTAAGTGAATTTAATCCATATTTCCTGCAGCTGCTATTTTCCCTCCTACTGGGTTCTTGGGCTTTTATTCCACACCAACACAACACGATATCATCACATGGTTTTTAAGAGTAAGCCTTATTTTCATTTTCAAGCAGCTCAGCAGGAACCTGTAAGGTGTATAAGCACAAATGAGCAAGTGAGGTCTTCATCAAGGTGACCTGGTGCGTTCAAGGCCAGAGACGGAGACGTGACCAAGAATTTCAGGGCAGAGATGTAGGACTTGCTTTCTCACTTTCCCCACCTCCCAGTTGTCCAAATCAAAAGACCTTGCTCCTTTTGAAAGCATCTTGGCAGAGCTCTCCATAGATCTGACATTACAGACATTGCTGCCTCCTTTTATTGTTGAAACCATTTCTGAGAAAGGTTGGCCAAATAAGGTAAGAGTTAGATTCAGCCTGATTATCTACTCACTGTCAACTCTAATTGCCCGGGTTCTTGTTACCAGTGCACTCCAACACAGTGACTAGGGAGTCTCTCCTGCTCTCTTGAGATGCTATTATTTTTGGCATATACATCTATGTAGTTATACATTTTTAACTACTCCCATTTTTCAAATGTTTACTTGTCAACATTTGCCTCCTGACAGTGTAAGCTCCTTAAATGAGGACTTCAGTTTATGACAATCTTTGTACAATGCCTAGCCACATATGTGAGCTGATTTTTGTAAACTGGTTTATTTCTGAACTGGTAGATTTGATAAATGATCAACTCCAGGGATGCAAACTACAGTGACTTCAGGGCCCAGGGAGTGGCAGATTATAAGAAAATCGGGATATATAGGACTGAGAGTCCAATGATTCCACCTATTGCAAAGAGACTGTAGTCAAACCAAACACTTGTGATTTATATTTATTTCATGAGTCATTGGTTTGCAACTTCTAATGCAGAGGCTATGTATCCAAATGGTTAGAAGCTAACAATTAGTTTAGAGTCATACCACTGAAGTTCAAAACATGGCTCGGCCACTTACTAGCTATGTAATCTGACATACAAGTCTGTCTGTAAGTATTTCCTTAATTTAGTCCTCAATAAGTATACTACCTCCATTATAGAATTATTTGGACTTCTTGAAATAATATGTTAAGATAACTTAGAACATTGCCCAAACATTAGCTGTTTTTATTGGTGTCCCAGCCTCTTTACCATTTTGGGAAGGAAATTGAAGCTCGAGGGGTGGACACATTTCACAGTCCTACAGCAGAGCTTACATTATGACCCAGAACACTAAATTCCCAGTTGAGTATATTTTCCTCTATATCAGTGATTTTCAAATACGATTTTATTAACAGTGGAAGTCCCCTCACCTTTTACTTTTATTTATTTATTTATGTATTTATTTTTATTGTTGTTCAAGTACAGATGTCTCCATTTTCCCCCCACCACACACCCTGCCCCACCCATCCCCACCTCCCACACACAATCCTAGCCCCCTTTAGCTTTGTCCATGTGTCTTTTATACGTGTTCCTTGGTGACCCTCCCCATTACCCCCTCCCCTCTCCCCTCCGGTTACTGTCAGTTTGTTCTTTATTTCAGTGTCTCTGGTTCTATTTTGCTTGCTTGTTTGTTTTGTTCATTAGGTAAAGTATTATAAAGAAGCCTAGTATAAAGCAGATTTGAGTGGTTCTGCAGTAGTTGAAACAGGTTAGGAAGTCCAAAGCCCCACCCATTGGCCATACCTCCCTGCCACCCTTCTTGCAATCCTCATGACTCTGAAGATTCCAAAGGAATGTGTGAAAGCTATTACACGGAAAAGTTTGAAAACATAAATGAAGATCTAAAAAGGGGATAAAGCCTGTCTTCTTGGCATGTGTGCATTTTCTCTTGCAAGACTGTATGTCTCTGTTAGCACTAAGACTACCTTTCAGATATAAAAATAAAAAATGGAAGTGGGTGAATCCCTTGAAGCCATGGAAAATGATACCCACCAAAGCCCCTTATACCCATCTTGCTGTCACTTAGCAAGGAACAGAAATGATGAAGCTCATAATTTATAGCTTTGGTCCGACACAGAATTGTTTAACATTGCCTATAAATCAAGCTTTTTCTCAACCATTTTATCAGTGATGGTAATTATTCTGGGTCCCAGTGGGCAGGGAGATGAAGAGATCTGCTGCCTTACAGGTCTTCCATCTTCTTGCAGGACATGCACATTATCAGTACCGATGAGAACCAAGTGTTTGCAGCGGTCCAAGAATGGAACCAGAACGACACCTACAATCTCTACATCTCAGACACGCGTGGGATCTACTTCACCCTGGCCATGGAGAACATTAAGAGCAGCCGAGGTCTAATGGGAAACATCATTATTGAATTGTATGAGGTATGTAGCCAAGGTTGTCCCACACCTGGATCTGCCTCTCTTTTTTTATGAGTTTTAGTGGTATAAACAAAAACGTGGGAGTCACAAAGTCCTGGGTAAGATCTCTGCTGTGCCACTTAGCAATTGTGTCACTTGGGCAAGGGCGGTATCTTCTCTGTGCCTCAATTCCTCTCACCTGTACAATGGAGGTAAACTATCTAGTGAGATTACTGTGAGAACAAGAGAAAATGTTTGTGAAGCATCCAGCGTGATGGTTGGCTTAGTAAGCTTCCAACAAGTGATATCTAAAGTTGATGTTCTTATACGCATGAGCGTAATTATGAATCAGAAGTTAAGGTAATTGGCCCTTGCGATCTTTTATGTACATTTTTCAATTTTATGCTTCTTACAGACCCTAGGTGAAGGAAGTAGTGTTCTGTATATGCCTTAAATTATTTGTAAAATCAAAATAATTTAATTTTGTGGAGATCAAACATCAGCTGTGTGTTTTTAAAAAGTTTTATGAACAAATTTTATGGGAAAATACACATGAACATCAGTAATGGGCATGAAGGTTTCCCTAAAATGCCATCAAATGCCAGTATCTGGGCATGAAGAAATGGTCTTCACTGATGTTGAGTTTTTCTTTTTTTAAATATGATACCTTTCTTGAATTTTCACTTACAGAGTTTTTTGATAATGTGATTACTATTTAAAGAATAGTTTATCTAGGAGACCAAGTGACCCCATAGAGGAGCTAGATTTCAGCACTAGTGGTCTCAGTGACCCTAATGCCATAGTGCTTTCTTTATACCTCTAGTGATGAGTGTGTCCATCCTTTGACAGTCATGGCCATGGTGAAGGTGCTTGGCTGAGCACCTCGGTGCAATGGATGGACTGATTTGAGCAAAGAAAGCATGTCTCATCATTGAACATTCACTAGTGCCTGGTAGTCAAAGCCACATAGACTGTGCCATTGGAAGTCCTTTGTTCATGCAAAGACAAGTTGTTTGCTATGGGTGGTAACCTAAGATGGTTTGGAAGAGTTTTTCTCTTTGAGGGGTGGGAGTGACTTTCAGAGCAGTGGGATCAGGGCATGGGCTTCTGCTTTACAGTGTTCTCCTCTGAGCAGTACCTGTCAAAGATCCAGCATTTCTACACTGGTGTCTAAATTGGCTGCTCAATTACTGGTAGTGATGGAAACATACAAGATTTAATTCTTTCATTAGGGGAGAAAGAAGGTTGCAGAAAGATAGGGTGAATGGAAGTATATTTTAAAAAGGGGAGAAATGAATATCATTCATTATAACTAAAATCAGTAGAAATATCCTGATTTCCTAAAGAAGTAGCTGGCAAATGCTAAAATAATTTCTTTAACAACAAGGTTTATTTGGAAAATTGCCCAGATATCTTCCTAGAGTTGTTGTAAAAACTGGTAAAGGTGACTAAAGAATGTATGTGGGGGAACCCAAGAAAACCAGAATTATCTTCTGGAGGCTGAACCACTTGTGATACAGGTTTCCCCAGCTAGGTGAGTATTCTAGGAACCCATCTGTATCAGTATACCAGCTGGTGTTGGTGTGAGAGGCTGCGTTCAGATTCTGTGAACTTTTTTGGAAGACTCCTTCACTTAGTGGGAATTCAGACTAGTGCAGCCACTGTGGAAAACAGTATGTAATTTCCTCAAAAAACTAAAAATAGAACTGCCTTTTGATCCAGCAATTTCACTGCTAGGAATATATCCTAAGGATCCTGAAACACCATTTCAAAAGAATTTATACACACCTATATTCAGAGCAGCACTATTTACAATAGCAAAGTGCTGGAAACAGCCTAAGTGCCTATGAGTAAATGAGTGGATCAATAAACTATGGTATATTTACACAATGGAATATTACACAGCAGAAAGAAAGAAGGAACTCCTTCCTTTTATGACAGCATGGGTGGAACTGGAGAATATTATGCTAAGTGAAATAAGCCAATCAGTGAAAGACAAATATCATATGATCTCACCTATAAAAGGAACTTAATGAACAAAAATAAACTAATGAGCAAAATAGTACCAGAGGCATAGAAACAAGGAACAGACTGACAGCAACCAGAGGGGATAAGGGAGGGGGATAAGGATGGAAAGAGGGGGAATGGACTAGTCAAAGAACATGCACGAATGACTCATGGACATGGACAACAGTGTGGAGATTGACTGTGGGAGCAGTGAGTGGGCTGGGCGGAGGAGGGCAAAGGGGGGGAAATGGGACAACAGTAATAGAATAACAATAAACCTTTTTTTAAAGAAAAGAAAAAAAGCCACATTCAATGCACCTGTCCATTTCCTGATGGGTTGTTTACCTGCCTATACCAGGCTGAGCGTTCAGCCATTTTTGACCCCGTGCCACGCCCTCCCTATTCACCGCGTCTTGCCTGGAGCAACTTTTTTCCCCCCTGAATGAAAAAAAGTCCTCAAGGGGAAACATTTTGCCAATGTAGAAGAGGTGAAACAAAAAAGAGAAGTACTGAAATGCATGAAAATTGAGAAGTTCCAAAACCTGTTTTAAGCAGTAGAAAAAACATCTCAATAGGTATATTGCATCAAAGGGAGAGTACTTTGAAGATAACTGAAGTTTAAACATGTAAGAATAAACACACATTTTTTCATTTTAAAAAATCCAGGTTTTTTTTGTCCGCCCCCCTAATTGGGTTTGGGAAGCTTCCATTTCCATGCTTGTAATCATCTCAGGAAGAAGAATATACCTTTGTTATTGGAGAGTGCATCACTGCTCATGGGAAGGTTTGGATGCATGTTCCCAGGACCGAGGCCACTGCAACCAAATGCCTGTTGGCACAAGTGAGGCTGTAAGGATAAAATAATGATCCATACTCCTGTGGCCACACCCAAGAGGAGGGCAGACATTGCTGCAGGTGATCTTTCAGTTGAGAATGTCCTGGGTCTCTGAGCCTCCTGATGATGGTGGGTGGGATTGCCACTATGCTGTTTCTTTCCTACGGCAGCCTGAAACTCCCTGGGCATTTAGAACAGTGACACACTATGGTCTGAACATGAATCAAAATGAAGAATATACTTTTTTCCTTCTTGCTGAAGTCAGTCTTGCATTTTTGTCTTTATGGGTGAAAAAATGGCATGGTGCCATTGCATCTCTAGAGAAGCAAGAATGTGGACCAAGGAAGGCAACTTCTCTCAAACCAGCACTACTGAGCTGTTTCTCCCTTCCACTTTATCATGGCTTATTGTGCCCCTACTTGGTGTTCAAGTCTGTGAGGACGACAGGAGAGATGATGGCTCTTACCTTCAGGGAGGTTGAATCTAGTTTGTTGGGCTTTGAAGGCTCAAAAAGAAAAATTCCCTTTTTACCTGCCCAAGATTGGAACCAATTGAGACAGAGACAGAGGGGAGACAAAGGGAGAACAAACATCAGCCATATTGCTTTTTGAAAAGTGTATGAGGAGCTGGGCTTGCTAATACTGCACCCCAGAATTGTACACCTTCATCCAGTTACAGGCAGAAAGAGTAAACTAAAAAGATTTAGTAATAGTAAAGATTTAGTAACAGATTTTAATAGTAAATTTAAAAGATGGAGAAGCCTATCTCTAACAGCATCAGGCCAAGGTACAAAAGATGTGATCTTTGCAGGAGGATCCCCAGTTTTTTCTCAGCATTACCATACATTATCAGATCCTTTTCCCCTGAGGAGGAAGAAGTGAAGAGCTCGAAGGCATTCCATATGTTAAGAGTGGCATGAGCCAAGAATTGGACAGAGGGTATAGATTTTTAAGTTTGTAAGTTAGCCAGTGGCATGGAATAGAATAGATGCTTGTCAGGTGCAAAAATGAGTGCTGGATAAATATTTGGAGTTCAGATTCTAGAAGGCACTTAATACCAACGGAATAAATGGGATCCTGACACTATCTAGACCACGAACAATATATTGAAGGTTTTTGAGGGCAATGCTGTATCACACCTGGAGATACATTCTGTGATTTGGAGACAAAGCTCAATTTAATTGGTCTCTAGGGGTCATTAGACTTTAACCTTCTTCACTGGCTATTCTCATAGAAGCTGAGATTGTGTACCATATGGCCAGTTAGCAAAGAGACTGTAATTTTTCTGGGCTCTGAATGCCCTTGAGTAATGCAACTGGGAAAACCAGTAAGCTTTCACATTAAATTCAGCAAAATTAACACACTTTTATGGAGTGTACTGTTTGATGATATGGGAAAAGATAGGTGACTCTATCAGGGTAACCAGTGATAACAGATTTTTATTAAAGTTATAATTCCCCATGTTGTGGAATCACTAAAAATGAAGATTAATTCTGACTTGAGAAATCTGGGGGATCTTGCAATGGGTTGGCTTGAAGAATGAATGCTGGAGCTTGAGGGAAAGACATGCCTGGTGAAGTCCAAACATGGGAAGAGAACCAGAGTCTGATGAGTAGAGGTCTATTTTTATAGAATGTTGAGTGCCTCTGGGGAATAGTAGGGATAAAGATTCCGAAGTTACCAGTCAAGAACTTGACTGAAGACCTGGGAATTTACTCTATGGGCTGGTATTTTTCTGTTTTCCCCCTATATCTACACACCTAGTGAGTGGTATTTCCATGAATGGTGTAGCCCCTATTTCAAATTAATGTTAAACTGTATATGATAATGTAACAGGATAACCTGTATTCCCTTCTCTGAAATGTCAGAGATGCCTTTCGCTGTCACAGATGTGAGATGGCTTGGACTGACCATAGCTACTTAAAGCTACTGGTATATCACTCCATCTTCCACAGTGGCCTCTCAAGCCTTTTTCTGACAATGGAGAGGGGACAAAGAATGTGAAAATTTATTTGAGACTTTATGTTGCAGGTCATGGCCACTGAGAGACCTTGGAGACCAATGGGGACCAATCCCAGGAAACTCACTAAAACCCAATAAGACACATAGATCGTCATTTCTTGGCCTGTTTGGAGCAGTCTGCTGCTGTACAGAGTCTCTTGCTTCTCTCTTTAATCCCTGCCTCAAAGTACAATATTTTCATAGATGTAATTACATAATCAGGGGAGGAAATAATTTTTGAAGACCAAATAATAGTCAATCTCTTCTTCAAGGTTTCAGAGCCCATTCTATCAAAACAAGGCTGATGTTGACCACAAACGTAGTCCAATTACGTGTGCTCACCATTATTCTTATGACACTCTTTTCATATAGGGGAATGCTCTCCTTACATCCCTGACTATAAACTATATTTCTTTTTAGTTGCTCTCCACTGATAAATCAAGAAACAAATATTCTTTTCAACCCTCTCAGTTATATTATGGAAACATGCTCTGAGCTGCCCATCCGATGGATTTTCTTCAATACTTTCCTGAATATTAAGCATCCAACTTGAACTCCTTACAATAACGATAACGGCATACCAGGCAACACCCTAGGCTGGCATTGTTGAATAAATATGTACACATGTACTTTTAAATTTTATACTAACCACATTAAAAATGTAAAGTGAAACAGGTAAAATAAATTATAATGATATATTTTATTTAACAAAAATGTCCAAAAGATATTATCATCTCGATACAGGTTCATTATGAAAAAGCTGACATACTTTATATTTTTTCATGCTAAGTTTACAAAATCCTGGGTGTATTTTACATTTCTCACACATCTGTATTCATATGCTAAATTTTCATCAGAAATCCTTGATCAGTATCTACATTTCATAAAATTTACAGTAGAAAAATGCAGATTCACACTCACAAAGTTATTCCAGACATACTTAAAAGTTTACCAATGACTAAATTGGTCATCAGTGTTCAAACTGGTTAAAATTAAATAAAATTATACATAAATTTCTTCGTTCCACTGGCCACATTTCAAGTGCTCAACAGCCATATGTGGCTAGTAGCTATGGTATTGGATGACACCAACAAACCAGCTTATACACTTTTTCTTACTTATCTATCGCAATATCCCTTGTGGTGCGTGTCGTTCCCCACTGTGCCTGTGGCAGTAAGACATGCAGAGAATTTAGTGACATGGCGCAAATCACACAGCCAGTGAGTGCTGGCACTACAATTAAACAGACCCATGTTTGTTTGTCTAGAAATCCCGGGCTCTTTCCACTATGTATTTTTCCATATTATTTTTTATTGAGGTATAATTTATATACAGTAAAATGTATCCTTCATTGTATACAGTTCTGTAAATCATGACAAAGGAATACAGTTGTGTAACTACCACCACAATTAAAATATAGAGCCGTCCTATTATCCCCAAATATTCTCTCTTTTGGCCTTTGGTAGTCAACTCTCCCCCCACCCGAAGTCACTGGGATGCACTGGTCTGATTTCTCTCTCTCTCCAGCTTTGCCTTTTCTGTAGTGTCATGTTAGACAGTAGGTATTCTCTGAGTCTGGCTCTTTTCACTAATGCATTTGAGATTCATCCATATCATTGAGTATCAGTAAATATTCCTTTTTATTGCCAAATGGTATTCTATTTGGATATATGAGTTTTTTTATTCATTCACCAGTTTGAGGGCATTTAAGTTGTTTCCTTTTGTGCTTGGTTATGAATAAAACTTTTATAAATAATCACGTGAACATAAGTTTTTATTTTTCACGGGTCAACACCTAGGAGTATGATTGACAGGTTGAATGTGAGTCTATGTTTACAAAAAGCCACCAAGCAGTTTCTAGAGCGGTGGAACCGTTTTGCATTGCTGGCAGAGATGTACAAGCATTCTAGCTGCCTCACATCTTTACCAACACTTGGTATTATCAGTTGTGCACGCACGTGTGCGTGCACACATGTGTGCATGTGATTGTGCATATATTTAGCCATTCTGAAAGAGGCATAGTGCTACCTCATTGTGGGCTGAATTTGAAATTTCTCATGACTAATTTTGTTAGGTGGATAAAATGCAACTCTCTGAGGTACCCTCAGAGTTCTGGTCTCTTTGACCATCTTATTGATGCTTCCTTGTTTTCCTCGTCACTAGTGGATGCCCTCCACCCTCTGTTTTATCATGATCTCAGATGACCTTTTTTGGCCAGATGGACAATTGCTTGTAGCCTCCAGAGGGACATATTTTCCAAACTGACCTTCACTGGATTCTCACCACAGGTTTGACTCTCGGGACAGCCCACGGCAGACTGTGGTAATTGCTTTTCTCAGCAGAGCCCTGTTTTTTTTGTCCTGAGGGCCCAGGGAGGTGAGTGACAGATGACCATGCCAGCTGGACTCAGTGCTCTGCCAAGGGGTCACTGTCAGTTTCCCTTGGTAGTTCAAATTGACTCCCCGAAAGTGGGCCATGTGATCCTGACACCTTGTACTGCCCTGTTCCACGGGGCCGCCACCAGCTGGTGCTTTTCTTCCTGAACTGCTGGGGCCAACAGCAGCAGCCAGGCCTCTGACTTCAAACAACAGTTGGAAGGAGCAGGTTTCAGGCAGATGCCAGCTACCTCCTTGAGTGGAGAAGAATTCGAATGTGTGTCTCATTATCTAATTCCTTTACCTTGAATATAGTGAGGGTAAGTTGTGTTTCTTGATATATATGTGCCTACATATGCCCACATAATGCTGCATATATGGGTATGAGTCTATTAGGCTGCATCATAAATGTATTTCATTCTTGGGTTGCATTCAAAAAGTTTGAATGGCGTTGGCCTAAGGTATACAAAAGCAAAGTGACTTCTAAATGCATAGTCCATTTATTTAACATACAGAGTCAAGAAGCAATTCAGTAGTAATGTAAGGGCTTTGACCAAACCAAATACAAAAGGGAAGCATTCCAGTTCTCTCACACAAGAGGGAGATTGCTGTGGCATTATGTGCAGCTGCAGGAGAAAGGCCTTCAGAGCTACAGGTGGGATTCCTGGGCTCCAGAGGCCTCCTTCCTCTACTTTGGCAGTCTCTGTTCTCCTGATTCTGCTCTCCGGATATGTGGGACACACAGAAGATGTCCATCTGAGTGGGAAAGCTATTAGTGGGAAATGATGGCTGTGACCGTTCCATTTGCCAAACATGCTCATCCAGAAGAACACAAGAGGCGGTGGCATGGCCAGTAATGGTGCTGCGGTGCATCGCACCGGAGACAGGAAAGAGGGTGACAGGACCCCCGCCGGAGCAGACTCAGGAGTTGGAGTCTGACTCTGTCTTTTCTTCCAGGAAGTGGACAGCTGGGCCCTGGGTACATGTTGGAGGTGGGTCATCTGGCTAGGCAGGGAGAATTCTTGGAATCAGTATCTGGTGGTCCTAAGAAAATACCGAAAGGCGAATGGTTTTAAAGAAACACAGACTGCATTCTCTGTGAGGAATAACTGGCAGTTAGGCTTAAGAAAAACAGCTTTGCAGTTGGTTTTAAAGACCCACGTGATCTGAGGACCTCATGGCTCCTAGAGAAGCATATAAGGGGACAGCCTTCCTGAAATGACACCGACTTTAAGCATCTCGGGCAGCAAGGGTACCTCTGGGGAAGGGCATGACTTCTTCAGCAGTGCCCCCCCCACTTCCCCCCACAGCTTGGCTTCTTCCCTTACTCACCCTCTGTTCGACTTGGGAATCTAATCAATTCCACTCTTGGCTACTTGTCAAATTCCCCTGGTGGTGTCCTTTCCAGATAATTCTGTTTTCTTTCTGATATTCTTTGTCCATTTTTTTCTTCGTTTGTTTTTATTTGGGTTGACATTCTCTTTCAAGGCCAGTCAGGTTACTAAAATATTAAAAAAACAAATAGAAAAAGAGACTTCTTATTTCATCAACTAAATTATGCCATTACAAAAAATAAAAGAGCTCTCTTCTGTGGAATTCTTTCCTGCTGGTGTTCTCTCCACACTGCAATAAATCTCAGTTAATCATGATCCTTAGAAAATGGGGAATAAATGTAATTAAGATTTTGAGATATCTATTACCCAGAAAGCCTGCCATTAAACCTTCTGTTTGTATGTACTTGAACTATTTGAGTTATCTTTTAGCTTTGGAATATACTGGAATTGTATGGGAAGTTAAGAGAGTGTTTTCTTTTTTTTGACAAAGTATATTATAAATAGCTGTTTGATATAAATAGTTGTTCTTATTGCCCAGAACATAGACACAATAGGAATAAAAGTTTGAGTGAACTTGTACTTATTCCAGAACCTTCTAAATCATAAATGTCCTTTGATCCTCTAGCTTCTTGTTTTGTGGTGATGCTTTTCCTCCTTCAAAATATTACGAGTATGCCAATCCCAGTAATCTGGAACTCTGGCAAGA
This sequence comes from Carollia perspicillata, assembly GCA_004027735.1. Classification (NCBI taxonomy): domain Eukaryota; kingdom Metazoa; phylum Chordata; class Mammalia; order Chiroptera; family Phyllostomidae; genus Carollia; species Carollia perspicillata. The sequence goes on along the minus strand of PVKM010020477.1, from coordinate 8,564 downwards.
GTGCCTGCATTGTTTCATGTTTCCGTTGTCAGCCAACCGAGGGAAAATAGCAAGAGCAGGCCTGATTCTGCCTATTTCAAAGTGACTGCAGGCTGAGAACCAAAGATGATATGGCAGTTCTCCGTAGCCACACAATGAGTTAGTGACACAGCCAGAGATAGATTCCAGGTCACCAACTGAGTCATCTCTCCAAAGTATATTTACCTCACCACTGACTGGGACACCTCAACTTCCGTCCTGAAGGAGTATACCTGCATGCCTTGAGATCCTGTTTACAAGCCCCTCTTGAGCGGGAGAGGGTAACACCTACAGTTGTTACTGACCATGCCCACCTCAGAAGGAATGCTAATAGTTAAGAATAGGGTCCTAGGGAACAAAGTGCAGAGACATGCAAAACGGGAAAAGGCAGGTGGGTAAGAGGGGAACAGGACATGTACGTAGGGGGTGCAGAAATGAGCATACAATTTTCGCAGAGACCATATAGCATGTGGTATGTCTCACCATGTTCCTTCTCTTCCTTTTTGTACCCCTAACATCCTGTGGAAAATGCTGGGGCTTCTCTCAGGGCTCCTCTAAGACTATAGGCATTTTGGCCCAATGTGGTTCTCCATCTCTCGCCCTTTTTCCTAGGTAGCAGGTATCAAAGGAATATTCCTGGCAAACAAGAAGGTGGATGACCAGGTGAAGACTTACATCACTTACAACAAGGGCAGGGATTGGCGCCTACTGCAAGCTCCAGATGTGGACCTGAGAGGAAGCCCAGTGCACTGCCTGCTGGTCAGTCACCCAGTCTCATGTGAAGTCCGCAGGGAAGGCTGGCTACCTGAGGATGCTGCTTCAGGGCCTTTCTTCCATCAGGGGGTCTTAGGAGCTTGGCTGGTGCTGGGCAGCCATTTCCCACAACGCCTAGGGTATGGATCTCTGGGCTCAGACTGTCATACCACTTGGATGGAAAGTTCAGCTTAATATCAGAGGCCTTACCGAGAAAATAGTATGTGATCTCTTAGTAAGATAAAGAAATATACAAGAGAAAGTACCTGTGTTCCAGGGTCCCAGACAGCTCAGTAGTAGCAACATACTTGATGCTGTTATGGTACAGTTTGATAAGTATTTGATGGATGTCAAGGTAAGCAAAAGTTGCTTGGAAGCTCAGAAAAGGTCAGGCTGGTATGTCCACATGAAGTAGTTGATGTATCAGCATCCCCAGGGTTACAGCTGCATAGAATATTCGGGCAGGAGCAACGGAGGGTGAGATGTATAAGATGCTATATCTGCCCTCAGGTGCTACAACTCTAGGTGGGGACAGAAGACAGACAATTAACAGTGACATTCACAACCCTCAGTGCCATCTTAAAGAGGTCCTATGTGATAGCAGTCCAGTGGTTGCCAGAGGGAAGGGGGAGGGGGAAGCTGGGGGTGGAGGGAAACTGAATATATAGTGACAGAAGATGGTTTGACGTTAGGCAGTAAGCACATAGTAGAATATACGGATCATGTATGATAGGAATGTATACTTGAAACCTATACGATTCTATCAACCAATGTCACCCCAAAAAATTTAATAAGAATCAAGAGAAACATCTAAAAAAGAAATTCTTCTAAGGTTCCAGAAATGGTTATGTTTCTGCTTAGCAAAAAAAGTTGCCTGTTGCCACCTATTCAGGTTTATTGATTCAAAGTAAACTGAATCATATTGTTGACATTATTTAAAGAACTGGAGCTGTAGTGGAAAATAGGGCAAACATGGCCTTTCCCCTGTTGTAGTAGATGTCCAACTCCATGATTTTTGCTTGCGGGTACTCAGAAGGTCAAAGACAAATGCCTACCTATTTCTAACAACTAGTCACAACGTAATTTTTCCTTCAAACCTTACCCATGGCTTTGTTTTATTTCTTTGACTTAATTTTCTACTTACCCAACTTCATCATTTTCATATTTTTATTTATTATATAATAAATATATTATGCATCCCTATAAATTATTTTGAAGAACACACAGAGAGGGATAAATAAGTAAATATTGGACACAAACTTGCATGAGTTTTAGGTAATGGCTTCAAATATTTTAAGTAAAATTCAAGTGAAATTATAAATAGGAACCAAATACATAAAACAGAAACAGAGATAATCTGGTTGAAAAAGAGGGTAGAGGGCCAGGCAATCAGCTTCCCCTTGTCACCCCTCCCAGCAGGGGCCCTCGGGGCTCTATGAAGCAGAGTGTGGTGATCAGGATCAGATATGGGGGAAGGTCAGTGCCATCTGGTGGTAAGGAACAGTCAGGGAGGTGTCATAAAGCCAGCCATGACCTGGATCTTGATGGATGGGCTGGGGGTGAGGAAGAGAAGGGAGAGCAGACAGTGTGGTGGGAACAAGGCCAGGTGCTCAGGGCAGCTCCTGATGTGAATATATCGGCCACCTCAGGTGGAGATGACTCCTGCCCAAACCTGAGTCTGTGGCTCACATCCAAGCCTCGCTGTTACCGGAAGCCTAACATCTGGTGAGGCAGGGCCTCTGTCAGAGGTTTCCTGGAATGAAGCCATTTCCTCCTTCTCCTTTGTAGCCCTTCTGCTCCTTACACCTGCACTTGCAGACCTCTGAAAATCCGTACTCCTCAGGAAGAATCTCAAGCAAGGCAACAGCCCCGGGACTTGTGGTGGCGACAGGTAAGGAAAATGTTCCCTAGGCTTCTTCCTCACTAAGAGCTGCTGCGTGTTTGTAGGTTCTTAGGATTCGTTTGCGCATCAGATGAAAGCTGTGAGCACCCTTGCCAGGACATAGGCAGGGTACCTGGATCCCCAAGGCCATTCTAATAACCCAGGAAAAGAGCTCCAGACGCTTGCAACTTCTGGGTGAGTGTGCCGTCCCTCAGTCACAGAGCAGTCCTCTCAAAGTAAACTGACTGCTCAGAAAGATTATTTGTAATAGGGAATTCTCATCTGAAGAAAAGGTGACCTATGAACTTCCTAGCTCACCAAATACAAGTTGGGGCAGTGCTCTCTTTACACAGAGGACTCTTCACAAAGGGTTTCATCCCTGAGCTCTTTTTTATTATGAGGTCTCCCGTGCATGGAAAGGTTTGTTTGCACATGATTAACACTTGGCTGAGAGCCTGGGGAAAAGGGCCAAAAACTTAAGGTTGCATTGTTGAAACCACTGTCCACTAAACATCAATCAGAAATGAAGATAAAGCCACTTGGAAATGAAAAGGAAAGTCTCCGGGGGAAGGTGCTCTGATTAGCATGCGTTTGATTTACATATGCCTTCTCAGGAATACATTGATGGCATAAAGGAGGCAGGCTTCTTGTCTTAGACGTTAGAGCTCTGGTGTCAGGCAGCTTTTCACTAATGAAAGCAGGTAAATTCACAGCGCCTTTCAGAGGGGCACATTCTGTTCTTTCCCATCCACCCGACGCTCTGCCCCTGCACTGACTGCTCTGCTAGACGTGGTTTCATTGCCCAAGCCTCCAGCTGTGCGAACTTTAAATACCGCCAGCACCCAACCATCTAATCAGATGGGCAACTAGGGTAGCCTTCTGGCATTCCGGTCAACTTCTCTCAGCCCCATTGGGTTGGGCTCACTGTGTTTAACAGCACTGACTTCTGAGAGCTCGGGACAGTGAGAGGAGAAAGCAGGCAGTCTCTGTTGCCATTCTCCCAGCTTGGGGAGTGACGTCTGCACTCTAATGCAAGTGGGTGTACCTCCCGACTCCAGGCTGCTGTACTCTCTGCCTCTCCAAAGTCTACAGGAGTCCCTGGACTGGAGTAGGAGCGACACTGAAAAACTGTAATCCATAATAAAAGTTCATGTTATTTAAGTGTGTGTGTACTATGTAGCCAGGCTTTGTTCTATGTGGCTCCATTGCACTGAACTTCAGTGTTTTCATTGGCAAAGTGAGAATAACAGTAGAGGCAGAACTGGAGGAGTGAAGAAGCGATGGATTTAAAGTGCTCGGAACAGTGCCTAGGATATACTGAGTCCTCAATACATGTCACCTATTATCATTAATATCACAGAAGTTAAAACCACTGTTTTTGCGGCAGAAGAAAGCGATTTGCTCATCTCCTTCAGCAGCGTCCATAAATCGCACGTGTACACTTCGCGTACACTGCATGAGTGAATGCGCTCGCTGACCCTGCCGTCCTGCTCCACAGGCTGAGCTCTGCCCCTTCCTGGCTTGGTGAATGTGGCTTCATTCTTTAACCACTGAGCTTTGTTTTCCTCATCCGTAAAACAGGGGTGTTTTCTAATTCCTGAGGGTGATTAAGAATTAGAAATAGAAGAGTGTGTCTACACAACCCAGCAAAGGGCTGAGAGCACAGGGAGTGGAGTTACTGGTGGTTGTTACTGCCTGTGACCAGTGCATGCCTCTGAATTAGTCCGATGCTGAGGCTTTATAAATTAACAAACATGCAGACATTAAAGATTTGGTTTTTATTTTTTTATCTGAATATATCGGAATTAACTAATTTACTTTTCCTCTCCCCTTTGTAACTCTTGTAACTTTGTATGGCTTTTGGCTGCACCCTGGGACGTTGGAGGGATATAACACAGCTGCCCAGTTCCTGATGAAAAGGTGGAGCTAGATCCCTGGCACATGGCTCCTCCTACCCCTGTTTCTCCTTACCCTATATGCCAACTCTCCCTGCGAGATTATTTGCTATGAAATAATTAGCCAAGGGTCTCTTCAATGGACTGCATAGAGCCTGTCTCTCCAGGGCCCTTTCCTATATCCATACATTTCTCCTGCCTTTGGGTGTCAGTGACCCTGGGCTCTCTCCCCTCCACTCCTGTTACTGCCTCTTCCCATCACTCACTGAGCTGTGATCTCAAGGAAGCTGTGTGGGGGAAAGTGTACCCCTGGATGCATCTCTACTTCCCATCGAGACTGTCTCAGAAGGCAGATGGAATTCCAGTCTGGAGAGTTTGACAATTGCTTTTAGTAAGCAGACTCACTAGGGTTCTTCATATTCTTGCCACTGTGGTTTCAAGCTAGTACTCAAGACCTTGCATCCTCACAGTGCAAAACACTTTCCCTGTCTTGGTTACACAAGGACCCTATCATGTAGAAAAGACTATTACTCTTCTCCTCAATTAAGATGAAGAGATGGAGGACAAGGGGGAAGAGGTGCCATGTCCATGTCCACATTCTCTCTGGCTCTAAGACTAGTCTGTGCAGTAACCATGTAGTGACACCTAGCCCTGAGCTCCTTCATGTACCAGCTCCACAATGACCCTGGGCTCCCTGCCGTGCTTCCTATAGACTTTGAATGTTCAATCCCTAGTGTTGTCCCTCCATGGAGGCGCTGCCCCTCCCTGCCCCTCCTCCTCTGAGACCTTGATTGCCCAGTATAGATAATGGTGAGAGAAGCATCTCTAACTCCAGAGGACCCCAACATTTCTCCTCCCTCTTTCTCTCTCTCTCGCATCTCTCTCCCTCTTTCCACACTTTTCCCCTACAAGTTTTTAAAGAGCACAAAGGGTAGCCCTGGAGGAATTGGGGCTTGATGGTAAAAACACGTTATTTAGAGCTGCCAACAAGTACAGTAGCAAACTTCCATGATTTACCAGTTATGCTATTGGTGAGACACACCCCCAGTTCTCCATCTCGCACCTCCTTCCTCCCTCTTGTTGCACCACTTCAGCGGGGAACAGCTGCACCTTCCAACAAGGCTTTGGTAAGCCTTTTCAGTTCCACTTTAGCCAATGAGGCGCATTGTTCAAATCATCCTTCTCTGACACTGTAACTTTGTCGGAGATTTCCCACTGGGCCATTTAGGGACTGAACATGTTCACAGATCAAATCATCCTGGATACATTCTTTGTGTCCCTTGAGCTGGGAATCGATTTTTTGGTCTCTGTGATCAGCAGCATTTCTTTCAGGGCTCCTTCCAATTGATAGAAGGTATTTCCAAAAACAGACTTCATTGTTCACCTTGGATTCTTACCACCATGAAGCCTCCACAATCAATCTAGTCGAGCTTTGAAAGAGAGGCGGAGGATGTTGGCCGAACCAGTTTTTAAAGAGGGTGAAAGGTGATGACACAGATCCTAGGAACCCATGATAGGGATGCCAGACTCGAGCCCTAGGTTTTCTCTCTCTCCCCTCTTCCCTCTCTCCCTCACCCACACATACTGGACTTCACTACTTGATCACCATACTCTAGTCTGTTGAAATCAATTATGGCCTCAGAATCCTTATCAGCACTATGTCCCAGGCAACCCTCAGCCAACAACTTGAGTTGATATTCTCTGCCCCATCCTTCTTATTTTTATCTGTATCTTCCAAAACCTATATCTGGAGAATGGAGTGCCTAGTCCCAGATGGATAGCCCCAGCGCTGCCTGCACTTGCACCTCCTCTTTGAGCCCTGGGCCCCAGGGTTATTTTTGGAAGCCCGAGTGTCAAAACAAATAGGCTAGCTGCGTGCTGATGGAGGCTCGACGAGCTGAAGCCTGGCTTTAATTTCTCATTTTGAAACATTAAATGTCAGGAGATCAATTGACATTTTCATTATTGCATTTTTATTGTGCTCTTATTTAGGCTACAGATGTGTGGGAGCCAACATTCCTTCCTGCTTTCTCCCCGCCCTTCCTGCTGTTTTCTAAAATAAAAATAAATACCAGTCAAAATGATATATTCCTACATGTTTAGGATACGTTCCTGATTATCAGTGCCTCCCCAAATGCACATCAACATGGGAACATGATTCTGTCATTTGTCTACTCATTCATTCATTCCACAATTAATTATTGAGCAACTGACTGCTACATTTAGGACACTATTCTAGACTCTAAGGGAGGTGGGGTATCCATTAAGGACACTTGGGCAATACAGATAAACTAGAAAATCTCAATCACTTTCTTTTACAATAAATATAAACCCAAGGTAATAAAGTGCAAGCGTAAGAAAAAGGAGGGGAGAGAAAAAAAGACTGACCAGTAAGTGTGGTCAGTGTAGGCATAAACAAGGTGACTTCTTTACCTGCCGTGCTTGATGGCATGGTCTGCTAAGTCTTATTCTGGGCACTCCACAATTTAGATGACATAGTTTATACTATTGGGTCACTCAACTGCCTGTCACTCAAAGAGACATTTTGACAAGTTAGAGTTGGAAACAGCCATGGCCAGGTAGCTCAGTTTGTTGGAGCATCGTCCTGATGCAGCAGGGTTGTGGGTGTGATTCCTGTTCAGGGCACATACAGGAGTCACCCAGTGGATGTGTGAATGAATGGAACAGCAAGTCGATGTCTCTCTCTTTCTCTCTACTCCTCTCCCTGCCCTCACAACCCTTCCTCCTTCTCTCTAGAATCAATCAATAAAGTTTTTTTAAAGTTGTGTGGGACACACACACAGTAGTTTTTCTTAGGCTAAAATATATGTACGGAGAGAGGTGTTCCTAGGCCCAGCCTCTCCATGCGTGTCAACTCCTCTACTCTTTGCCACCTTCAGGGAACACCTGTCAAGGTCGATTTTTAAGAGATAACTGATATACAGAATGAATACTTCAAGAGATCCAAACTAATCAATATTTGGTCTTTGAGTTTTACCATTTAAAGATTCATTTCAATCATATTATTAATTTTTTTTCTCATATTTGGGTTTATCTTCTTGCTGGGTTTTTGATATGACACCAAGGAAGAAACTATACAGATCAACTCTAAACATCATTTGGGAAACCTTAACTCACTGTTCCCCTCTCTCCTAATCCCAAGTACCTATAATCTATAACCTGCCTGCTAATTTCAAATACTCTGTTTATGTTTCAGGCAACATTGGCCCAGAGCTCTCATATACTGATATCAGTGTGTTCATCTCTTCCGATGGGGGCAACACGTGGAGACAGGTAACTGGGAGATTCAGAGACAGGGAAGAGGAATGTAGGGCAATTTCTTATAACATCTCACCTTCCTATAGATTCTCAGGCACGTTATACATTGTGGTTGCAAAGAAATGGAAGCAGGTGTTCAGTTGGGTCAATTGGGTTGGCAGATTAGATGACCAATGGGGTCAAATGAAAAGACTACGGGGCAGGGAGTAGGAGGAATTTCTCCAGTTACTTTATTCTTTTATTCAGCAATACACACGGAACAGTCACTGGATGTGGAGGACTATGCTGGTTGCTAGGGATACAGCTGATAAAATGGTTTCTATCATTAATGTGCCATGGGATCTTTGCAAGAAGGTCTCTTAATCTCTCTGGATCTGTTTCTTTATCTACAAGATGAAGGGGGTAGAATACTAAACCAGCAAAATGGTAGAATCCTGTGATTAAATATTGCGTAGGTCCCGCCATAAGCAAGTATGAAACAGCTGCATAGATACATGACTATATGAACAAATAATTCAGTTTTGCAAACATTTGGAGCAGTGCTGTCCAATAAAACTTTCAGCAGTGATGAAAGTGTTCTGTATCTTTTCTGTCCCTGTGGTTACTGAGCACTTGAAACGTGACTAGTGTGATGGAGGAACTGAATTTTAAATTGTATTTGTTTTAATCAATCTAAATTTGAATAGTCTCGTGTGGCTACTCTATTGGACAACACAGATTTATACAATGCCAACTAG
>PVKM010020476.1:0-23338 GCA_004027735.1 Carollia perspicillata | reverse complement strand
GGGGGGGGAAGTGGTGGTGGGAACATGGAGACAGCTGTATCTGAACAATAAAAAAAGGATATAAACCTCACTTTTAACATTTTATTTTTAATATTAACACTGTACTTCAAAAAGCAAAAAGCTTTACAACTGCCCTCATAAAATTTAGCGTTATTCTCATCCATCCCTATGGTTTCCATTATCAGTTACATGCAAGTGCCACCTAAGTGAATAACTGCAACCCAGGCCCCTCTACCTTTCTTCTAGACATATATTCTTTGTCAACCTGGCAGGGCTTTCTAGATGCCACAAACCACCTCCGATTTAAATGTCCACAACAAATTGCCACCCCACATCATCCTTTGTGTTCCCTCTCTTACTATAACATGTCATCGACTGCCCCAGAAGTCTAGGCATGTCCCTTGATGTGTCTTCTTTCTCTTTGCGATTCATCCCCATTTTATCTGTTGTCAGGCCCTTGCGACTTTCACTCAAACCTCTCTCCTTTCAGTGTCTCCAACCCACCCTCATCATGGTCCAGGTACCATTATCCCTCACCTGGATTTCATCAATAACCTTCAAATATGTGTATCCATAGGGCCCTCACCCAGTTCATTTACATTAGCCAGAGGCCTTTTCAAGTTTTCTCCCCACCCCCTCCAGCAACAGTCACAGTGTCATTTGAATTCCTTGTATTGACAAGTTCCCTCCTGCTCAAGTGCCTTGGGACATGATCTCCCCGCTCTTCCTCGTCTGCACGTTCATACTTAGTATCTCGACTTCATTATCTGCTCTCTGGCCACATTTTCCTGATGGCACGAGTGTTGCTGACCAAGGGTAAACCTCTGCATCTAGCATAGCACCTGGCGCATAAATACGGACTGGATGAATGAATCAATCAATCAATCTGTCAAGAGCGTATCTCTAAACAATGATGCATTTGAGAGTTCTTCTTGGGCAAGGGGAATCCATTCCTTAAGTATGTACATTAGAATTAAAGAACACTTTGGCATTTCCATGAAATTTCGAAAGCCGTAACAAACAGCAGTTTGTTTTTATGAATGTTACTGAGGTTAAACAAAATATACCGAGTAAAAAATAACTTCACACTAAATTGGCTAATTACGAGTGAAATTGGCCATTTATGCTTTGACAATGATCGGAGGCACCCTTATGAACTATGCCTCTTTAGTGAATAATAATACATTTTATAGTTTGATGCTTTCATTTCAGCGTTTCAGAACAGTTCACAAATATACCAATTAATCCCCGCAATGGTATTATACTCACATATTACAGGCCAGTTCAAGGAATTTAATCGCACAATAGATTTCAAAAGCATAGGGAAAGATTCTTGGATGCCTAAGGAAAAACTCTCTCCTTCTGATCTTATTTATATGCTTTAATGCTTTTGTATAGATCTTTAATATAGAATTACAATAAAAATAGAGATTATTTAAGCTATCTTATTGAAATCATAAACACCTTTACTCCTTAATTCCTTTATTTGGTGGGCAATTTTTTATTGTGGGAAAATACGCATACCATGAAATTCACCATTTTCACCATTTTTAACTGCAGAATTCAGAATTCACTGGCATTTAGGTACATTCACAAGGTTGCACAACTATCACTATTTTCTGTTTCCAGAACTTTTCATCATCCTAAAGAGAAATTCTGTATCCATTAAACTATATCTCCTTCTAGGTCATCCCACTCTTCGGTGACCACTAATTTAATTCCTGTCTCTGTGACCTTGACTATTGTAGGTACCTCATACGAGTGCAATCATACAATGTTTGTTCTCTTATGTCCGGCTTATTTCACTTAGCAAAGCATTTTCAACGTTCGCTCATGTTATATCATTATCCAAATTTCACTCTTTTCTAAGGCCGGAGAATATTCCATTGTACATATATACTGCATTTTGTCTATGCGGTCATCTGTTGATGGAAATTTGGGATGCTTCCACCTTTTGAAAAATATGAACAATGCTGTTACGAACATTAGTGTACAAGTAGGTGTTTGAGTTACAGCTTTCAATTCTTTGAGTCTAAGATGAATCTTAGAGGTTCAATTGCTGATAATATGGTAATTCCACATTTAATGTTGTGACGAACTACCAACGGTTTTCCACAGTGGCTGCACCATTTTACATGCCCACCCACAATGTATTGGTGTTCCAATTTTTCCACATTCTCATGAACGCTTTCTATTTTCTGTTTTTGTTTTGTTTTTTTACAATAGCTATCCTACTGGGCATGAAGTGGCATCTCATCGCGGGTTTTTTTTTTAAGCATTGTTGTTGTTGTTTTTAAGACTTTATTTATTTATACTTAGAGGGGAAGGGAAGGAGAGAGGGAGAGAAATATCAATGTATGGTTGCCTTTCGTGCGTCCCCTGCTGGGACCTGGCCTGCAACCCAGGCATGTGTCCTGACTGGGAATCGAACCGTGATCCTTTGGTTCGCAGGCCCACGCTCAATCCACTGAGCTACACCAGCCAAGGCTCATCACGATTTTGATTTGCGTTTCCTTAATGAATGGATGTTGAACTTTTCATGGGCTTAATTCCTTTTGTAGGTTGTGTCCATTGTACATTTCCATTCAACATGTTGAATAATCAATTTTATTTCTCTTCAAAAATATGCCATGGCAAAACATGCCACACTGGTTAATGGCAACTGCCTGCCTCACCGGCTCATCCTTGGCCCCTGTTTGTTTGACGTCTGTTTCCTCTGCTAGAAGGACAGGAGCTTCCCAGGAGTTGCAGCGGGGCAGGAGCTATGCCTGTGTTGCCCATTTCCATATCTCTGGTGCGTGATGCAATGCTACCTGGCACAGCAGCCCCCCGTGAAAATAGTTTGATTAATTAAACAAATCTGTTAACACATTTGCCTCTGGTGGAGCAGAAGCAAGTTTAGTATTCAAAAGTCCTAGGGTTTTCACTTTCATCCTCATGTGATGGCATCCCTTCCCCTGACTCTATATATGTTGATGATTTCAAAAGTTATAGCCCTTAGCCTGACCTCTTCCTGGAGTCTCAAAGTTGTATTTCCAGCTACTCGCTCATATACCCAATAGGTACCCAAACTTAACATTCCTAAACATTCCTAAACAGCCAGTGGGTATTACCGGAGACCGAAAGCTCTTCAAGTCATCCCTTGGTGCCAATAGTGTCTGACAGATCTCTTTTTTTAAAAAAATTTTTACTTATTTATTTTCAGAGAAAGGGGGAGGGAGGAAGAAAGAGAGGGAGAGAAACATCAATATGCGGTTGCCTCTCACACGCCCCCTACTGGGGACCTGATCTGCAACCCAGGCACAGGCTCTGACTAGGAATCAAACCAGCAACGCTTTGGTTTGCAGGCCAGCACTCAATCCACGGAGCCACACCAGCCAGAACTAAGGCAGATCTCTTGATTTTCCCTACTGAACTTGTTCATCTTCAGGTACCTGGTCCAGCCAAAAGGTCAGGAGATATCTGTATTGCTCTCTTTGCCTTACCCCTGACCTCAGCAAGACCTGTTGTTTCCACAATACAAGTGTATCCCCCACAACCACTTCTCATGATCTCTACCGCTACCATTATCTAGACCTCATCCACCACCAGGGCTTTCCACACACCTGTTGGTCCCTCTCCTTCCACTCTGGCTCTTCCTATTTCCCACCCCCATCTCACGTGTTCCTCCAAGGATATTCACAGCAGGCAATGTGTCCTGCCCATCTAGTCTGGGCTCCACGGCCACTATAACAAAGCACCAGTGCAGGGTGGGAGGTATAAGGGGACTAAATGGCAGTGGGAAAAAAATACAAGAAAGATTAAATCATAAAATGTTTTTAAAGTGAGTTAAAATTAAATTAGAACCATAAAAACAAAAACAAAAAAAATGGTGGCATAAAACAAAACACCACTATCAGATTTTCCCTGGGACACTGAGAAAGGTCAGTGTTTGTATTTCAAAAGTTTTCCTCTTTGAGGTTGCAGAAAAAGTATATTCAGGGCTCAACTTCCAGAACCTTCTTGTTTACAAACCAGGGACGCTTTGGCAATTTGTAACAAAATTGAAGGGAAGACTGGGCAGTAAGTGTTCTTTCTATTGTGAACATGAAAATAAACAAACGAACGATATTGTCCGCCAAGATATTTTTGTGGTTGTTTATGGTTGGGTGATTTGAACTGTTGTAGAAGAAAACCACAGAAAGTCCCAGGTGGTTAGGCATTTAAAGGATTATCTTCTTTCTTTGAAAAGGCTACATGATACTTGGATATTGGAAAAATGTATTTACTGTAATGCTCGAGTCAAAGTGTCAAGAATCGCCCAATTAGGATTTATGCGAAATTAGTTTTCCAATGTTAAAACATGGATGATATGATACCTTTATAATGTATATTATACACTTAAGAGAGGACTTTTATATCCTCTGGCTGATTTATAAGCAGAAGTGATGCAATTGTGCTCAGGACCACTCCCTTATTTTCCAAAGTAATGAAGTTTAAAGAGTAACACAATTATGTAAGGGCAAACATACGATTTTATAACATCTATAAAATTTACATCTTTGTACACTTGCGCCTAAATTTAATCTATTAGTTTATTATTTCATCTCTGCCTTACTTTGGTGTTTCATTTCCCAAATTAAATTTCTCAGGCATTTCCTTAGGTACATTATTAATCTACACAACGACAATAATCTGTTCACTATAGATACCACTATTTATGATCTTGGTAATTATTTCACCATGTCTCCATTTCATTTTGTAACACAGATATTTAGGCAAAGACAAGCCAAAAAAAAAAAAAAAAGAATCCTAAATTGACAAAGTACTGTGAGTAAATTCAAGAGAAGCCGGTATAGTCAAGCATGAAACTCTGAATAAAGTTACCACCTTTGGGAAGTGTATCCAAGAACCTGTACTCTATTCTTCATTCTGCTGTTTATAACACCTGATGATAAAGGTGTTTGTTCACTGTGGAACCAGACGTCATTTGGATAAAAATATTGCTGATCTGGGATTCATGCTTCTTCAAGCAATATTGATCTACTGGGAGATTTTTTCCCCGTTCTTATTCAGTGTTTTTAATTTAAAATATTTTATGTTTACTTTGGGCTTTTCCCAGTGTCTTACTGAATTAATTCTATATTTTTCAGGCCACAGCAACTATGTGCGAATGTGTGGCCCGACTTGTCAGATATTACTCAGTATTCCTCGGCTCACCCCAGACCCTTCACAGGTGGCTATTTTTATGTATGCCATTAGATATCAGCATTTTTAGGTTTTAATTTTAAAGAAATGTTCCACATCTGAGTCCTCTGATACCTCCTGAATTATAGTTACAGTTACAGTCAGATAACTTCTCAAGAAAAGTGACTTTGTAGTTGGGGTATGTTTTCTTTATCCTCCTCCATCAAGTTTTTCAGTGCACAAGTCAAAATACGATTAGTATGCTTTGAATCTACCAGCCGGTAGAGAAAGATAAAGCTTCTGCCTCGACAGTGAGATGCTTCCTCTTCGCTTGTACATCTTCTCAAGCAATGCATTCAAGGACTGGGAATATAATTGGCAATTTTGTTGCTGATGAATGAGGCTGCGCAGAGTAAGGATGACTTTTGCCACTCTGCCATGCTTTTGGTAAAAATAAATGGCTTGGCAGCTGAGTATACAAAACACGAGTTAGCTAAACAACTCTGAGTTCCTGGATGACAAAGTCTATTTAAAAAGATATAATGAGAGGCCTTCCCTTCTACCAAAAGAAAACAAAACTGTATTTGGGGGCAGGGGGAAACCCTGCCTATCTTTTAAATGTGTATTTAATTTTTATTTAAAAAACATATTTTTAAAAATTTATTTTGAGAGAGAGGGGAAGGGGGAAAGAGAGGGAGGGAAACACTGATGTGTGAGAGAAACATCAAGAGAGAAACGTGGATCGCTTGCCTCCCATACGAGCTCCCACGGGGCATCGAACCCGCCACCCAGGCATGTGCCCTGATGGGAAATTGAACCAGTGACCCTTTGCTTTGCAGGACAACATCCAACCAGCTGATCCACACCAGCCAGAGTTGGCTGCCTTTTTGAAAACATCAAGATTAGACATGCAATTAATCTATTTTCTATGTGCTCGAGAATGACAACTAATACTTACCAGAGAATGGCATGACATGGTTGAGTATATAAGTCAATATTTCACTTGGGGGCTTTTCTTCCCCACCGGATGCCACTATGGCTCTGTCTCAGTTGCTCAGATTCTATCGCCTACCCCATCCCAACTTCTTTCAAAATCGTTTAATATTAAGTCATACGCCTATATGCAGTCACGGAGCAACCTTAGCTCGTGAAGGCAGCCTGTGCATTTTGATAGAAACAGGATTTGAAGGCATTTTTGTAAGAGATCCTCACAACAGTTTTTGAAATAGGAGCTGCTAAAAGGAATATATTCACTTTAAGATACTTTATCTATGCCCTGACTCGTGTGGCCCAGTGGGTTGGGCATCGTCCCACAAACCAAAGGGTCGCTGGTTTGGTTCCTGGTCAGGGCACATGCCTGGGTTCTGGGCCAGGTCCATGGTTGGGGGCGTGTGGGAGGCAGCCGATTGATGTTTCTCTCTTACATCAATGCTTCTCTTCTTCTATTTCTCCCTCTCTCCCCTCTCTCTAAAACTAAATAAATAAAATCTTTTAAAATTTTTTCTCAAAAACAGAAACTTTCAAAGATTTTTACTTTATAGGACAGTTCAACCAGGCAACCTACTTTATCAAGCAATTCTTTCTGCTCTCAGTCACTTGAAATACAGAAAAATGAATGAACTGGTGATTGAAATCACTTCCAAGTATAATTTAATCAACAGTAATTCCAGTGGGATTACCTAGAATAAAAACATTATATGGAACGCCTTTAATGTACTATCTATTCCAAGAACACCTATTATGACCATAGCACCGTTCCCCAAAATGTGCTTAATCCTCAAATCAAAGCATAATATCAAGCATCTATCCTCAATTTTGTATGTGCAAGATAATAAAGCAGTAAGGAGGATGCAAAGATGCATAAGGAACAAATACCGAGAAGTTCATGGGGAGATAAGAGATATGAAACTTAACAAAAACACTTTGAAAGTTAAACAGTAAAGATGACTTAGGACGTCAAGACAGTGACAAATTTCCTTGCTATCTCTTGGATAGATTCCAAGGTAACTTAAAAAAATGTTGTTTACATAATTTTCTTCCCCTCATTTACATAATTTTCAATATAGAAATGTACAACTGTTTGTTTCAAAAAGCCACTAATCTTGACAGCGGCCTTTTCTTAGACCTGTGATTTCTTAGAACTGGGGACAACGTAGTAAGGGGAAATATATTGGCACATTCATCCTGCTTTTCTTCCCTTTCTTTCATGGCAAAGGGACTTTTTAAATTAAAGGAGCTCTGGCTCTGCCTGATGTTGCTCTTGTAGCTGGTGTAATGGACTGAGTGTGGGTCTGCGAACCAAAGGGTCGGTGGTTTGATTCCTAGTGAGGACACATGCATGGGTTGCAGGCCAGGTCCCCAGTGGAGGGCACATGAGAGGCAACCACACACTGATATTTTTCTTCTCTCTTTATCCCTCCCTTCCCTTCTCTCTAAAGATAAATAAATCAAATCTTTAAAAAGTAAATGAAAAGAAATACATATTGTTTAAGTAGAAAGGGTTGAATTTGAAGCTGGACTCACATAAATTTTAGACTCCCATGTAGTACCAATCTTTACTAGCCACTCAAAGGGTTATAGGGAAACACCAGGCACACATCATTCTTTCCCTGGGAAAACCTCAAATTAGCAGACACATCTTCCTCAAATATCCCTGTATTTTTATATTATGATATGTTTCGGTTTCATATTAACTGAAATGTTTTCGAACAATTTATGCGGAAACACTGACATTGAAAGGAAGTCAGTTCATTTTTCCAGAGGCTTCCATTTTATAATCTGTTAATGACAAAAATAGAAAAGGGCTCATGTGACCATGCCCTGTTTTCCATGCAGCTATGACTCATAAATACATAAATTCTAGGTTTATTTACAACAAGTAGAGGACTGGGACCAAGTGTAGCTTGCTAAAAACTTTTTATAGATAGGGACTTTCAGGTATGTTTCTGTTCGTGAAACGCCATCAACAAGATTAACAAAAAGGTCTGGGGGGTCATTAACATGTTTATAAGGTGATCTGCTGAGTTGAGGTCATTTACTACCCTCACATGCCCCAGGGAATAAATCACAGGCCTGCTGCTCATATCCCTTCCCCCCTCCTCCCCATCCTTGGTTGCCTCTCTCTCTTCCCCTCTCCTCCTCCCTCTCTTTCTCTTTACATATATCTATATCTATCTATCTATCTATCTATCTATCTATCTATCTATCTATCTATCTATCCATCCTATGCATGTACACATATATCTGTAATATAGTCACAATTTTTCTTTCAATTTTAGCTTTAAAGATATTTATACCTTTGATTTCTGCCCTACATATGCTCGGCCCCTCCTACTTTATCTAGGATTCATTCTTTCCTATTATTTGATTTTTTTTTGGGGGGAGGGAAGAAAAGTACCTATAGCACTGATGTAAGGAAAAGTGAAGAAAAATAATTAATTTGGTTTCAAATTTGATAAAGCACTTATATTTACAGATTAATACAGGGTGACTATATACTCAGATAGAGAATTCTCCTAATCTTCTGGAAATATGTTATTCTTTATCCTTGAAAACATATGAATAGCCATGGGGATGTAAAGTACAGTATAGGAAATGGAGAAGCCAAAGAACCTACATGCATGACCCATGCACATGAACTAAGGGGGGGATTGCCTGAGGGAGTGGCGTGTGCTGGGTGGCAGGGGGCAAAGGGGAAAAATCAGAACAACTGTAATAGCATCATCAATAACAAACAAGTTTAAATAAATTTTCTGAAAAAGAAACCATATGAATTGCCCAAGTAGGTTTGGTGATGTTCAAGTCATTACAAGAGAAAATAGAAAAAAAACACTTGTTTACCGCCATGTAGTTATAACAATGAAAAAAAATATTCTGCAATAAGGTAAGATTTTCTACTTGTAATACACGACACTCAATGCCTGGGGAAGTCAGGACTTGCTGCCATAGGCCACATGCATTCGCCTCGCTAAGCTGCTGCCATAGAATTGGGACTTATGGGGGAGATTAGACTGTATTGCTGGAAGGAGGGGATGGTGTCAAACTTCAGGACATGCTCTAGTGCCGAAGGGCTGTTTAGTCCACCTGAGTCAGTACGTCCTAGCCTTCACAAAGCTTAGAATTGGGAGTACGAGGAGAAACACGTTCTGTGGCACCTAGTAGGGCGCTTGTAGCCATACTCTCATCTTAGCCCCGAAGATGGAGGTGCCAGGAAGCGAGTCAGAGATTCCGTGCTTTCTCCACTTCCACAGAAGACAACTGACCGAGTTTACATTTGTTGGTTTGTTTCTTTGTTTTGCCCTTTATTGCCAAAAGTGGTGAAGAGAAGCTTAGGTATCTGCAAGAGTGTAATGGCAGAAGTTGATTGAGTCGGTAAACCAAGGGGAAACACTAGCCATGCAGGGAAGGACTAACGGCGTAGTGTTGGCAGTCCCACAGTGCTGGACTGGTCTCCCCTGGTTATACTAAGGGCAAGCTTTCAACCAGCAATGCTATGAGCTGAAAACGGCTGGGAGCAGCAGGTGAGATCACATTAGTATTATTATTATTCATTATTATGATGATTATTTTGAATCTCAATTCTCTACCCCTTTGTTAAATTTTTTTCTCCCAATCCTCAACAGCCCTGCTCCTCAATGTGTCTCACCCTTATCCTCCAGTCTCCTCAGGGGGCAGGCGACCAACTCCCACCCTGCTTTACCCCATGGCTGAGGGGGTGTGCTCTAAGCAACTGTGATCCTGTGTTGAGGGGGTGAAGATTGGGGGTCCTAGTCTGGGGGTGAGGTGGTAGAAAGCCAATGAAGGTCACAGGCTTGGGGAAAACGATGCACTGCTGGGACATCATTAGCAGGACTTGAGTAAGCCAGCAGCCTCTGAGCCTCAACTATTGCTTCTTTACTGGATAGCAACTGGTGGTATTATCCCCATAAAGGGAAGGATACAGCTAGCCTCTCACTTAGCACGAATTAGGCACACATTAAACTCCGCTTTTGTCCTGTTTAGGAGATAACATGGACAATAATCATGAGCTCCTGCTTTTATAGAAAGCTCAAGGCCAAGCAAAAGCGATCATACCAAAAGGAAACAAAAGAAAATCCTTCCAAAGCAATGAAGAAACTAGTTAAAAATTACTCTTTGCACTGACTCTCTGACATGCAGTGGCTTTGGGGACCAAGATGGATGTTGGTAAGTTGAGAGAAAGAAAAAAAAAACAGAAAAAGCAATTGAAAGCTTCAGGAGGAGTAGGGAAGCTGCTCCCATTCATCCACCCGGGGAGTTAATGATGTCACAGAGGATTCGATCATTCATTGGCTGAAATGCTGACAGCAGGCTAAGCCCCATGTGGGACCTGCTCTTAGGAGCTTTGCAGACTGCTGGAAGCAGAAGGGTGTTTTTTCTATCTTGTACCAAGGTTTAACACTTTTCGCAATGTTACAGCACTGAGTTATACAAGGCACTCAGTTTATTTTTTTTTAAAGAACAAAATTACATGTGTATCTGCATGCTAACATTTCCTCCAGAGAAGCATTTAATCCCTTCCCTCATCCATCCCCTCCCCCACGTTATCCCCTAGAATGAGGCAGGGGTACGCTGAATGGGATTTGGTGTTTTCCCGCTGCGAAAAGGACATTTTCTGCAGCTGGGCCAGTGTTCAAAGGACTAGGGCTCTAAGGAAATTCTCTAAAGTGGGGAGGCAGTTCAGGGTTATTCACTTATTTGCCAATGCTGTCGGGACCGCTGCTGACCTCTGTGAAGACCATAGAACGCTGCTTCCCAGGGGGACAGGCTAAGAAGCAATTAGAGAAGCCCTGGAGAGGCTCAGGAATGTTTGGGAATTCACACATACCCCAAAGGATGTGGGAACTCCAAGAATGAAAATAAACTAATTTGACCCAGGCCCTATTTGTGTCCTAGGAAATATTCCAAACGTGTAGCTCATAGTGCAAATATCTGCATGAGTGTTTCCCTAAAAACCCCACTCAGTATCTAGTAAACATCCATCACACTTCAATTTCAGACGAGGAAAGCTTATGAATAGCGTTCATGTGCCAGAGAGGGGAAGGGGTATGAGGTTAAGTAAATTTTTCAAATTACGGTGTTGGAATGTGATAAAGCTGGGTTTCAAATGCAGATCTGTTGGCTGTCACAGCCTGTTCTTTTCTGCCACATGACTATGGAAGAAAGAATGTGTTTAAGAAAGTTAGAAAAGGAAAATAAAAGAAGAGCTGAAATAATTGCCTCCACTTCTTTGGGGGAGACAGACCCAAATAAATTCTCTGTATACTTCCACATTATCACGAGTGCCATGAATGAGGCAGGGGACATCTGTGCTGCACATGTGGAATGCTGATGTAACAGATATGGGTCTGTACCCAACATTATATTTTAGCTGTCCCCTATATGTGTATATGTACATATGTCACAACTTTTAAACATTACATGTAACATACAGGATGTTACAAAAATTTTCTATAAAATAAAGACTTAACAATGCCATTCTCTTAAAAATCAATGGCTATCTTTAAAAACTTTTTAAAAAAGATTGTATTTATTTAGTTTTAGAGAGAGGGGAAGGGAGAGAGAAAGAGAGGGAGAGAAACATCAACGTGTGGTTGTCTCTCGCACGCCCCCTACTGGGGACCTGGCCTGCAGCCCAGGCATGTGCCCTGACTGGGAATCGAATTGATGACCCTTTGGTTCGCAGGCTGGCACTCAATGCACTGAGCCACACCAGTCAGGGCAGGTTCAATGGCTGTTAGATCTTAGGCCCCAAAGTAAATGGTGTACATAAATGGTTAGTGAAACACAGCGATTGATCAATTTAAAGTTCACCCAACCACTGGAGAACCAAAAGCAGCATCATGGGCGCCATTTAGACAAAAGAAAAAGACTCCAGTTGTACTGAAACAAAGAAAGCTATAACTCAGAGTGACCTCAGGCATTATGTAGTTCTAGTTCCTTATCATTGATGGGGAAACTCAGTCCCAGATTGGCTGACTTATACCCCAAATCATATTGCTTAGATAAAGACAAGAGACTTGGTATGTACCATTCAGACACACGTGCTATGGACTGGCTCCTTTGCACCAACTAAAGAGACACGAGAAACTCTACAAAAGACAGCATACATTCTTTTATTAAAGTTGATGTCCAGAGGATATGAGAGACACAGCTGGGAGGTAGATCTACATTGACACACAGAAGTAGAAGAATTTCGGAAGGAGTTAGAAAACTGCAAAGCATGTAGAATTGCTGGTGTGTGTTCATTCCTTCATTCCTTCAAATATCTACTGAGCATGTGCTATCTGTGAGGCACTATGCTAGAAAAAGAAATACAGCACTTATCCATTTGGAGTCTGTTATTTCAGTCAAGGTTCTATGTATCGGCTCATAAAACTATAAAGAAGGCTGTGAGAGTTTTGTTCTGAACCTGGGACAAGTAGAAGAAAGCGGCATCTACATCTACCAGCAAGGGCCACACAACCAAAGGCCAGAATCAGGCCTCCGCATAACGCTGCAGCATCTTGTTCACTCTCTTTCAGCTGATGTCTTCAACTGAACTGTTTTCCCGATTCTATCATCAAGGATGCATTACTGACGATCCCTTCCTTGGGGTTCCAGAGCTTTAATGAGACTCAGCTAATGTGACCTTTGGAACCATCCAACTGTGGAGGAGAAAGCAGGGAGGCGAAGACTGACCTCTGGGTTATCTTTGTGTACGAAAGCCTTTGGAAAAGTCAGGACACCAGGCTTTTGGCAGCAATTTCACAAATTGAATTACCCGGAGATATTCACCAGCATCCTCCCAAGACTGACAGCTGAAATTAGGCAGCTGATTCTCTGTTACAGCCCCTTCCTGTTATCAGTGGTGCTAAACGGTTAAGTAAAAGGTTTAATATTATTTGTCCTTTCTATCCCGAGAAGATTGATGGTGCAATAAGAGCCCTCGAGGGCAATATGAAGATTTGTTTTCACTCCTCTGGAAAACTGCTAAAAACTGTTTCTGTTTCACAGTCGGTATTTCTAAAACAGGAGAATGTCAGGACCGCCAAAGACTTGTAGTATCCTGTGATGAACGGTGGAGAAACTGAGGCCCAGAGAATATAAGTGAGTCGCCTTTGGTCAACTAGCTATGTAACAGCAAAGCTGGCAGTAGACCTCCATTCTTCTGATGCCCAATGTAGTTACTATTTCTGCTATTTTGTAATATCTTGTCAGCTGCTAAAAGGTATATTTTGAAGGAAAATATACGTGTGAAGGATCTCACCAGAAACAGCGCAAAAGCATATACTACAGTAGTGAAAGCTTCCCAAGATTTAGCAACTGCAGGGTCTTTGCAGGAAAAAAAGGACTGGCTTCACTAAAAATCAGCCCCTTCCTGTGGGACAAATAATGGAAATAAAAAGGTCAAACACTTCAGCTGCTATCACAGAGAAGTAGCAGCAAACCAGCCTTCGGCTAGAACTAATATACAGGGTCCAGCACAAATAACGCCCCTCTTTATTGCAAAATCTTGTAATACAAAATCATAAGCATGCCATCCTGTAACATAACAATATCACACTCAAGCACACCCTATGACATTTTAAGTGACACGTTCACTTAAAAGTGAACATTAAAAGTGTAAGTTATTATGCTCACGTCATTCCTCTACCAACTACGCTCAAGCAGCATTACTCCTGCCAGACCCTGCAGGCAGAATGGGTTATGATCTCGATCGGTTTCTCCATTCCTGCACCAACGAGAGACAGCGAATAGCATTTACTTTCTTCATGACCGAGTGGAGACTAGAGACAGTGCTAATGAATTGAATAACCACTATTTGGGCCATTCTGGTCACAACATCCCAAGGAAGCTATAATAGCAGGAAAAGCAGCTAAGATGATCAAGGGGAATGCTTATCTGTCATTCAAGGATAGACTCAAAACCTAAAAAGGCTTACAGTTTCTCGGACTGGGAAGATGCAGATAAGGAGGGCATGTGAGATTCAAGTGTACTCTGGGTAAGTATAATTGCAGTCACAGAATTCCATAGCTTTGAATTGGGGCCATCCCTCGAGGTTCAAGGATGTAGATCAGAGAGAAACGGCAATAGACACCTATGGATTCGTAGGAAAATCGGTACATTTGTAAAACTTACATGCCTACAACAAGGCTGAAGCGGAGAATGGGAAAAGTTAAAGAAACCATTGGATATGCTCCATGCCGACTGATTTACAATGCATCCTAATTGGTAACAATGGACACTGCCCGGTTAACTGACAAACAGCCATTGGCTCTGTATCTGGGACAGGGGTCTGGGCTCGCTGCCCTGGTGCTCTGACCCAGGCTGCTATTTCCTGTGCTCTTATTATGGCCTCTATGCAGGAACACCCTGCATGCTAGTTGGGCACCCCTAAATTCTTCTGACAATCCAGAATACCGAAGAATAATTTTCTCACCGATTAAGAAAGCGAGGGAGTCCTAGCTCTTGGCTCCATTTGGCTTACCCATATGGGAGTCTGCAACATAAAAAGGTGAAAGAAATCCTAACAGAATGCAGCAGCTGGTTAAAGGCTATTATATTGAAATTTTCATGAGCTTGACAGTAGGCCAAAAAAACTACAAAATGGCAGAGTGTGGAAAAGGCAGTTGTAACAGGTTGAACATTGCTGGTGATTATTTCTTCAGTGGCAATGAAAACTGTAATCAAATAACCTGAAAGAGATGCTGGCAGAAAGAAGAGAGCCCCAAGGGAGAGGGAGTATGAAAACTGTAACAATGATGTATGCTATGGCCTAATAAACTAGACAAACACGTCGTCTGAAGTCTCGAAATCAAGGTTCTTAGCGTCATCCGAAAAGCTGGTGTCAGGATGCGAACATAAACACTGTCTGATTTGCAATCTAGAGCGGAAGATGTTGTTAATGACTTACAACCTCAAGGATGAGAGCACAACTCAACAACTAACGGGAGCTGTGCTACTCGTGTAGAAACCTCTTGTTATTTAGATGATCAGTTTCTCCCAGCGCTGCAGAGGCAAACTCTATAACGCATTTAAAAAAATATCCAGAGAAGACACCTGGCTTTGCAGCTGGAAAGACATGCTACAAACTCTTGAATATGAGGCAAGACAGACAAGATAAGAAAGACGAAAAATCGGGACTGCCTGGAATAGTGCCATTACATATATACTTATTATTATTGTTATTTGTGGACCAATGAGGAATCTCATATTGTGAATGATATTTGTCAGGGCAAGAAAGCCACTGGGTGCTCATATATCAAAAGGAATGCACTTTACACAGAATACCTTAGACAATAGTGCCGAGGAAAAACAAATCACGAATGCCATTAATAATCCAGTCAATGTATATTTTCTGAACATGTGGTCTCTCTCTATTATAGGGTAATGTTTTAGAGGTAAATTTGAGAAATTATATAATGCCTATTTTCAAATGCATTATAATTGTAGAGAGACTTGGTCTTCATAAAGATTCAGAGGTATCTTTGAGAAATTATGTCATTCCTCATTTCAAGGAACTGATCAGCTCAGAGGCTTTTAAGGTCTCCATACTCAACCTTTACTGATTTTTTCTGTCTATTGTTTTATGTCTCTTACCATTATACTAGGGAGCATAATAGTCTTTAATTATACACCAAGATCTGAGCTCTTTAAATAGGTACCTGGAGAAATTAGAGTTGAGGGGACATCATATTTGATCCTAATTAAACAGTGGAAAAATAGAATTCCTGCAGTTTTTTAAAACTAAGTATTTATACTATGTTAATGATTAAAAATAAAAAAAAATTAAAAAATGAAGATACTCTGGAGAAAAAGCTGAGATCTTGGGTTTTTGAATTTTGACAAGACCATGAAATGAGTCACACTCATTGATTCTCTGAGCTAAAAAGGACCTTAGATACCATCAAGTCAAACTTTTTTATTTTACATACATTTTTTTTTTAGAAATACTGAGTTTCTTTTCTTTTTTTAAAAAAGATTTTATTTGTTTATTTTTAGACAGAGGGGAAGGGAGAGAGAAAGAGACAGGGAGAAACATCAATGTGTGGTTGCTTCTTGCATGCCCCGCATCAGGGGCCTGAACCACAGCCCAGGCATGTGCCCTGACTGGTGACCCTTTGGTTCACAGGTCAGTGCTCAATCCACTGAGCTACACCAGCCAGGGCTATATACATACTTTTAAAGATTTTATTTATTTATTTTTAGAGAGGGGATGGGAGGGAGAAAGAGAGGAACAGAAAAATCAATGTGTGGTTGCTTCTCATATGCCCCCTACTGGGAACTGGCCTGCACCCCAGGCATGTGCCCTGACTGGGGATCAAACCAGCAACCCTTTGGGTTGCAGGTCAGCACTCAGTTCACTGAGCCACACAAGCCAGGGCAAACTGCTTTCTTTTATAAATGAGGGACCAACATTTGAATAGGTTAAGTGACTTGCTCAAGGCCACACAATCAATTAATGACAGAGCCAGGACTAGAAATCAAGTTTTCTTTTTCCCAGGTCTGTGCCCTTACCAACACCACTACCATGATCTTCAGGTTGGTGGAGAGCAGTGGACAAGTGGGAGGACAAACAGGGAGTAGCTGCTCTCTCGTTTCACCAAAGAGCAGTAAGAAATTAATTTACAGGGTGGCGGGGAGGTGACAGCTTTTCTGGAATTTTTCTCCTTTTAATTTTTTGGTTTGAATTCATTTTTACTTCCCCAACGCAAGGTACTGGGATCTTTTGTAGTAAGTATAACATCAAGGAGAAGATAAATATTTAAGGATTTAAGGAAAGGACAGTGAAATTTGGGGTTGGGTGGGAGAGGGGACAAGTGTAGGAACACTGCATTTTGTGTTCTCCCAGGGAGAGGGGACAAAGGTCTCTAGGAGACCTTTAATGAGCCCCAAACAAGTAATGATTTGGAGAGTAATGGCTTAAAGCTATCTTCGATTCTCAGTCAGGCTTTATTTTGGCTCATAAAGATTGTTTAAAGTGAGAGCTTTATAAATGGGTTGAAGAAGTAGCAGTTTTCAAAATCTGAGTCAGAAATAAGTTTGTCATGACAAAGACATTGATGTAGATGATAACTGGAAAGAGTCTGAATAAAATGCTTTGAATAAAATACGGGGTCCGGCAGAAGTAAGGCCTGCTTGAGTGTGGTCGGGAGGGTAATAATATGGGTGCGATAATTTATAGTTTTAATTTGACCATTTCACCTAAAATGTCATAGGGTGTGCTTGAGTGTGACAGTGTTATGTTACCGAATGACATATTCATGATTTTGTAACAAAGATTTTGTAATAAAAGGGGCATGATTTGTGCCAGACCCTGTATATAGAGGATATAAAGCAATATAGTACATATCTGAATCAATATATTGTTTAATAAAACAGGTGATTTAAAATAGGTATTTAAAATACGTAGAGCAACTCAATCAATAATTCTATACAATAAAAACAAACTAAAATTTTAAAATAAGAAAATTAAAAAGCAGAATCAAAGCATATTAAAGGAGAATGTTAAATATAAGAGGTATGCTGTCTGGAAACATTTAATAAGACAAACCCTTCCTACAGGGTGTGTCTTTCCTTGAAGAGCCAGGAGCCCCCTCACCCCCATTCCTCTGAGTTAACAAAATTAAGGCATGAAATCGAATTTCTTGAGAAGTGTAGTAATGAAGATCTAGGAGTGCTGTTATTGCTTTAGAGCTGAACTATGAAGGATTCAGTGGAAGAATAAAAATAGATGTGATAAAAGATGGCAGGCTGCCCTGGCTGGCATAGCTCAGTGGATTGAGCATGGGCCTGTGAAGCAAAGGGTCACCGGTTCGGTTCCCAGTCAGGGCACATGCCTGGGTTGCAGGCCAGGTCCCCAGTAGGGGACACGTGAGAGGCAACCACACATTGATGTCTCTCCCCCACTCTTTCTCCTTCCTTCCCCTCTCTCTAAGAATAAATAAATAAAATATTTTTAAAAAAGATGGCAGGCTGACCAATTGGAGAAACATTTAATATTTTTAGTCAGATGCACTGCAGAGGTACGGTTCAGAGACCGTCATCACTATCAACGTCTATTTCGTGAATGTGAGTAATTTTAATTGGTGTTGAGTTGGTGATTCCAAGTTAAATTTCAGTTGGACTCACGCAATTGATGAGATACTGTTAAGGTATCATGACAAGAGAGCATTTCCCTTGCCTCCCTCTTCCACGTGGACCCAGCGTATCCTAATATATTTCATGCAGCATCCTGCACAAGGTGCTTCTAAGCACCTGTATTCCTTTGACGGACAGTAATCGCCCCAGAAAACGGTCTGATTCTGTTGTTACGTGAAAAATGCTGAGCGCTACATTCTGAGAATGAACACTTCAGCCCCACAAATCCAGGAGTGCTGCTGACTGCCTTTTGGGTTCATAAAGTATTTATTCACCTAAAACAGCTTGCGTACGTATAGTGGCAGAAATCTTCCATCTTTGTTTGCAGAAGAAATGCAGGAAAACTCCTCAATCTATTTGGTTCTTCTTGTAGGTACTCACTTCCACAGTCAATGATATTCTCAGCAGCTTTCTGTTTCTGTTGTGAAAAGTCCACACCACCTCCAACCACAAAGCAACACGTAGGCTGCACGAAATGGATTTTTTTCCTACAGGCAGCTCCCTGTTGCATCAGCAAATTTTCACCGGTAATTTAAGCATGAGTTGATTACCCAAGCATCTTTGGGGAAGAAAGAACTAGGTATTATAGGCCAGGTTAATGTTACACTTTAAAAATAAATTCATTTGTGAATACACAGATTAGCCACGATAAAAGCTCCTTAAAGAATAGGATGCTTCCAACTTACTTGATATAGTAGGGCACTTTGTTTGGTGAGATGGCTCTCTCCCAGGGACCCTGGACAGAAGCTGAAAAAGGAAATAAAACAAAAGGCAAGGAGGTCAAGTTCACTGCAAACAGGAAAGACAACATTAATCTCCAGAATTACAATTTTACTCTGATATTGGTCTGTTTGCTCAGTTGCCCATGAAGACAGGATGGATTAACTGGCTGTTCTGAAGTTTCTGTCCTAATCTAAGTGAAATTGAAGTCATTCAGGCAAAAGATAAATGCAAAGAGGAGAAAAAAAAAAACAACATTCCACTGCCATGCAGATAAGGAAGTGAATGAATAAACTGACGAGTTTTCTCTTATGTGTCTCCATTGGGTGCTTGTCTTATAATACTTCCTGTTGCTGCTTCTTGGTATCTTTTACTATTTGATTGACTGGGTTTTATTAGTTTAGCAGCTGAAACATCCCTCTGTGATATATTTACACCCCAACTTATTGAAGCTAAAGTGCTATTCTTATCACTCTGATGTGTTTGTTTTTCTCTTTATTTGGCTTTCACCGATTTCATTTACTTGTTATCAGTTTAATTGGAGCCTCGAAATGTCAGCTGACCAGCGTGATCTTATTAGAGAAGATAACAAAAAGTGAGAGAATGGCATGTGGTACCAGAATGTAATAAAAATTCCGTGATGAGTGATGAATCCTATAGGTAAAATTAAATTTCACGTATGGGGAATTCACTTTATAATGACTTTATTGTGGATTAGTCCAATCAATCATCTTTCAACTGTGCTTTAACCATTTCACTTGTAGCTGTTTTTCTTTCTCAAAGCCGGACTCTAAAAATACCTTTTCTACACGGTTTCATCTGTGGCTTTTTCATTCTTTTAGACAAAATAATCGTGTTAGGAGGTACTGTAACATTTCCTCCACAATAAAATCTTCCTCCTGAATAGACTTTTAAGAAACTGGAGTTCGAACAGACACAGAATGTCATCAGGAATATAAATATAAGAAGCGTCCTTCTTAACATCTAGCAATTTCATGTGTATGTCCATTTTCCCCTGAATTTTCATCCTGCTTATAATTTGAAGCAAAGCTGATGCCGACCATTATTTCCTGCTATGAAAAGCTCCCTTCTAAATTAGTTCCATAGTAAATCCGTTCCACAGTGTATTGAGATATAAGAAAACGTCAAACTGAATATATCCTCGACTACACTGTATAATATGAAAGAACAGCTTCTGAAAAAAGTTAACTTTGCCTACTGCCAGACAAATTTAAGGGTAATGAAACTACAGATTCTCTATTTTATATTGAGTAATAGAAGGCTCGACTCATCCAATATTCACCCAGACATGCTGCTTTGTACCTTGGCGAAATGTCATTAAAAAGGATGCAGAACATGGATTTGAATTTAGCCCCTAATTATTCCTTTTCGTTTTGCCAGCTAGATTTTTAAGATGGGGAAAAAGGCATCTGCCTGCTGACCTGAAGTAGTCCCTTGCCTTCAATCTTGGTCCTCCTTTTTCTATTCCTCTCCCCTCCGTCTTTCTCATTCCCGGCCTACTCTCTCCTCACATCTGTTTCTCCTCTCTAGGTCTCAGCTCTCTTGCCCAGATTAATGGACAAAGTACATAAGACCAGATTTGAGAATGTGAGGCTGAACTCCTTAATGTACCTGGGCAGAGTCTGACGTCGCAGAAACCTGAAGACCCAAGCCCTCTCTCTCAGGAAATAGGGGGCAGGGGCAGGATCATAGCTCCAAGCTCAGCACACTCTCTTCTTAAAACCACAGCATCACAATGGTGATGTATGTTAACTAGACTTATTGTGGTGATCATTTTCCAATATTTACAAGTATCGAATCATTATGTTGGTCTCCTGAAACGAACATTATGCTGTATGTCAGTTATACCTCAATTTCAAGAAGCTCCAAAAAAATCACGGCATCATACAAAGAAGAAGAGATAGCCACAGAGCCTTTAGGCCAGCCCTCACTGGTCGTATTGCCAAGCCTAAAAATGCCTAATCTGAGAAAAAGAATGGCTGTTTTTTTCTTACAGGTCTCTCCATAGGCTGCCCACTGCCCACCCACCCCCACCCCTACCCCCGAAATTCCTTTCATTATCCCTTTCCAGTTCTTTATTATTCTAATGGTCCAGAAAGCCTTTCTGACTGAGAGGATGCTGGGTATGTCGTCTGGCACTGGAAGAGTCAGTTCAGAGTTCCTACAGGCTTCCTAGGCATCTCTCAGAGAGAAGTGTGCTGGAGACGTCTACTGGCCAGGGGCACTCTGCCCGAAAGAAACAACCTTCAAACAGACATTCTAGGAAGAGCCCAAGGAAAAGCCGCGGTGCCTAGCTGAGCAAATGGCTAGACCTGTG
This sequence comes from Carollia perspicillata, assembly GCA_004027735.1. Classification (NCBI taxonomy): domain Eukaryota; kingdom Metazoa; phylum Chordata; class Mammalia; order Chiroptera; family Phyllostomidae; genus Carollia; species Carollia perspicillata. The sequence goes on along the minus strand of PVKM010020476.1, from coordinate 1,974 downwards.
TGGAGTATCTACAGTTGACTTTGCATTATTAAACAGTAAGAGCAAAACAAAACAAAACAAAAAATAACCCATGCCAGAACAGTAATCAGAATATGCTTGAACTAAATAGTTGAAAAGATTTTAAGAGCTACTCCAAAACATTGTAAGTTCCACATCGAAACGCAATTTCAAGCTTTTATAAATGGAGTTCCTAATTGTTCAATGTTCACAGCGTATATAAACTGTACATCAAAATTGTTATGTTTTAAAAAGCCTTTTGTCTTTATGTATAGCTATCAAATAGATCCAATGGGGAGATTCACTGAATTTTCTTTTGTGCCGAAAGGTGTTTTTTTGCCATTTGACTCAGCTTATAAATGTACCTCCGTAACTGCTCTGCAGTCACTATTTGAAACCCTCAAATTTTCTACTAATACAAGTGCTTGGTGCAGAAATAAGAAGAAGAATGGCCTGCCCCGCTCCCTCACCCAGCCTCATCCCCTCCACAGACACGCGCACTGGAACTACTTTGCTTTAGAAATAACACACAATCGGACGAGGGTTCTATTCAGTTGCATTCAGCGCTCCTTCTCAAGACTGTTAAACAGTTGTCGGGCAATTTTGCTTGGGGCTGCCACATCTTTCTGGTCTTGCATATATTCAAAGCTGATCAAATACATGGTAACTGTCATCGGTGAGTCCCAGAATTACCATTTCATCTCTTGCAGGAGTGCTGACGCCAACAACAGCTGTTTCTTATCTCAGTCTACCAGTGGAAGTTTGTCATCCTTCACAAAGCCGGCCTACGTAACAGACACACACATCATTTGTGCCTGATGTGCCCATTTTTAGTAGCCCATCAAAAGCAGATTTATTGGCAAATCTTTTCATATGAGACTGTGCTGTACTTCCGCATTTCCTTATGGAGATGTTCCTGTAACCACTCCGTGCCGTTCCAGTGAAGCTTTGTGATTCAGATTCTTGAGTGTAAAAACCATTCATTATCATATGGCAGCAGCATCATGAGGGTATTGTCTGCTGAATTTATGTTTTTAAATATTTTATTTATTTAGTTTTAGAGAGAGGGGAAGGGAGGGAGAAAGAGGAGAGAAACATTGATGTGCGAGAGATATGCGTCCGCTACTGGGGAACTGGCCTGCAACCCAGGCATGTGCCCTGACTAGGACTCGAACCGGTGACCTTTCAGTTTGCAGGCCGGTGCTCAATCCACTGAGCCACACCAGCCAGGGATGTCTGCTGAATTTAAATAGCAAACCACACATGTGTTTCTTCATTCCAAAACTGACCTCTGAATTTCCCCCATGCAGTTAGTCTAATGAAAGCAGGAAAGGGTACCAATTCTACCTTCAAATGCTTTTCGTCCCTGGAGATGGCCGGATCCAATATTGTGCCCAAGGTAGTTTTGAAAATCCCAAACACAGGCCACCATTTCTTTAGTTCTTATTTCAACCATTTTTTAATGCACGATGAACAGAATGTGCTGAGCGATGCACCCTGGTGTTAAGCCATATTTTAATCGACACAGGGGCCTAACCAGAAAATTAAAAAGAATGCTAATGTTATTCAAACTGTGCCAAAAGAGCACTCTCTGGAATTCAGACCCACATAGAGGCATTAATCTTTCACTTTTGCTATATTTTGTGGATTTGCAGTTTGATAACATAGTTGGGTCAAAAAAAGTGGGAGCAGATTATGAAAATAAATAATACAGCATTCACTGGAGACAAAATAGAAGCTTCATTCATAGGGTTAAGAAAGAGCTGTTAGCAAAAATGGAGATCACAATGGAGGGTTAGCAGCAGGGAGGGGGAGGGGGAGAATGGGGGAAAGGTACAGGAATAAGAAGCATGAATGGTAGGTAGAAAATAGACAGGGGGAGGTTAAGAACAGTATAGGAGATGGAGAAGCCAAAGAACTTATATGTGTGATCCACGGACATGAACTAAGGGGGGAAAATGCTGGAGGGTGTGTGTG
>PVKM010020475.1:0-23349 GCA_004027735.1 Carollia perspicillata | reverse complement strand
TGCACAAAGACATGGAAGCTAAATACCATTCTACTAAACAATGAATGAGACAGAAATTAAGTCAAGAAATAAATCAAAATATACCTTGAAACAAATGAAAATGAGGACAAAATGAAAATGAAACAATTCAAAATCTGTGGGACACACAGAAAGCAATATTAAAAGGTAAATTCATAGCATTATAGGCTTATTTAAAAAAAGGAAAAGTTCAAATAAACAATCTAAATTTAGACTTAAAGGAACTTGAAAAAGAGCAACAAACGCAAAGCCCCAAGTGAGTAGAAGAAAGGAAATAATAAAGCTCAGAGAAGAAATAAATGAAATAGAATCTAAAAAAATGACACAAAAGATCAATGAACCCAAGACCTGGTTCTTTGAAGAGACAAACATAATTAACAAACCTATAATTAGACTTATTGAGAAAAAAAGAGAAAGGAGCCAAATATATAATATCAGAAATGAAAGGGCAGATAACAAATGACCAAAGAAATACAAAGGATTGTAAGAATATATTATGACCAACTGTATACCAAAAAACTGGACAACCTTGATGAAATGGATCAATTCCTAGAAATGTACAGTCTTCCAAAACTAAATAAGAAATCATCAGAGAATCTGAATAGACAGATTACACCTAGGGAAGTTGAAGCAGTAATCAAAAAACTCCCAACAAACAAAAACCCCAGACTGGATGGCTACACAGGTGTATTTTACCAAACATTCTGAGAATTAACACCCCTCCTTTTCAAACTATTTCATAATATTCAAGAGGAGGGAAGGCTCCCAAGCTCATTTTAAGAAGTCATCATTATCCTAATTCCAAAACCAGATAAAGATACTACCAAAAAAAGAAAGAAAATTATATTCCAATATCCTTGATGAACACAGATGCTCAGATCTTCAACAAATTTTTAGCAAACTAAGTACGGAAATGCATCAAAATGGTCAGACAAGATGATCAAGTGGGATTTATTCCAGGAATGCAAGGTTGGTACAATATTCACAAAGCAATAAATGTGATTTGCTACATAAACAAAATGAAGGATAAAAAACATGTGATCATTTCAATAGATACATTAAAAAAATGATAAAATCCAGCACCCATTTATGATAAAAACTCCCAGCAAAGTGGGACTAGAGGGAACATATCTAAACATAATAAAACCCACATATGACAAAACCACTGCCAGCATCATACACAGTGGGCAAAAAGCACAAGCATTCCCTTTAAGATTGGGAACAAGACAGGGATGTCTTCTTTCACCTCTCTTATTCTAAATAGCACTGGAAGTCCCAGCCACAGCAACGAGACACGAAGGAATGAAAGGCATCCAAATGGGAAAGGAAGAAGTAAAATTGTCTTTATTTGCAAATGATATGATACTTTACATACAGAATCCCAAATACTCCATGAAGAAACTTCTAGAGCTGACAAATGAATTCAGCAGAATAGCAGGATACAACATCAATATCCAGAAATCAGTCGCATTTTTATATGCCAACAGCAATCTAACAGAAAGGGAAATTAAATAAACAATCTCATTAACAATTGCTATAAAAAATAAAATACCTAGTATTAAATTTAACCCAGGATATAAAAAACCTATACTTGGAAAATTGTAAGACACTGCAGAAAGAAACTGAAGAAGATAATAAGGGGAAGCACATGCCATGTTTGTGGATAGGAAGAATTAACATCATTAAACTCTCCATGCTACCTGAAGCAATCTATAGATTCAGTACAATTCCCATCAAGATTCCAATGATGTATTTCACAGAACTAGAACAAATATTTCAAAATTTTATATGGAAGCACAAAAGGCCATGAATAAAAACAGTGATACAAGAAGAACAAAGTTTAAGAAATCATGCCACCTAGTATCAAACTATACTATAAACCTAAGTAATAAAAAACACCCTGGTCCTGACATTAAAAAAAAAGACACATAGATCAATGGAACACAATACAGAGCCCAGAAATAAACCTACACTTTCATATCCAATTAATATTTGACAGAGAGAGCAAGCACATACAATGGGCTAAAGATAATTTATTCAATAAATGGTGTTGGGAGAATTTGACAGATATGTGCAGAAAAATTAAACTAGACCATCTTTTTATACCACACACAAGAATAAATTCAAAATGGATCAAAGACTTAAATTGAAACCCAAAACCATAAAAATCATAAAAGAAAACATAGGCAGCCAGATCTCAGATATAGCTTGTAGAAATATTTTATCAGATATATATATCTCCTATAAAGGAAACAAAAGAAAGAATAAACAAATGAGACTACATCAAACTAAAAAGTTTTTGCACAGCAAAGGAAAACATCAACAAAATAAAAAGGTAATCCAGAGGATTGGAGAACATACTCACTAATACATATGGTAAGGGTTTGATATCCAAAATTTTTCATGAAGTTTCAAAACTCAACACCAAAAAAAGAAAAAAAACAAAAACAAAAAGCAAACAATCCAATTTTAAAAAGGGGTGAAGTACACAAGTAGACACTCCTCTAAAGAGGATATACTGATGGCCAATAGACATGAAAAGAAGCTCAACATCACTACTCACCAGAGACATGCAAATTAAAACCACAATGAGATACCATCCCACACTTGTCAGAATGGCTATCATCAATAAATCAACAAACAACAAGCACTGGGGATGATGTAGAGAAAGGGGAACACTTTTGCACTGTTTGTGGGTGTGCAGATTGGTACAGCTACAGTGGAAAGTAGTATGAAGGTATCTCAAAAAATTAAAAATTGACATGCCTTTTGACCCAGTGATCCCAATTCTGGGAATGTATATGAAGGAACCTAAAACACTAATTCTAAAGAACATAAGCACCCCTATGTAGATTGCAGCATTTTTTACACTTGCCAGGATATGGAAGCAGCCCACCCAAGTGTTCCTCAATAGATGGGTGGGTAAAACAACTCTGGGGCATTTAATGTAATACTACCCGGCTTTAAAAAAGAAAACAGTTTTACCCTTTGCAACAGCATGGATGGACCTGGAGAACGTTATGCTAAGTGAAAGAAGCCAGACAGAAAAAGACAAATACCATATGATTTCACTCATTTGTGGAATCTAATGAGCAAACTGAACTAACAAGCAAAATACAGACAGACTCATAGAGAGCAAGATGATAGCTAAGGCTGAGGGGCAAGGTAGAAAGTAGAGGGGGTGAGCAAAAAGGAAAAAAAGGTCTCATGGACGTGGACAACAGTGTGGTGATTGTGGGGGATGGGAAATAAGGGACTAAATGGTAATAAAAAAATACAATAACAAAGTATTAAATTACAAAAAGAAAAAAATAATATTCATTATATTTGGCCAGTTTTAACTGATAATCAGAGAGCCATGAAAGAATAACCTAAGAATTACTATCATATTAATTAACATGTTTCTTTAGAGTTTGAATGTGTAACGTAATTAGGTTCAATTTTATTTGAAGGGTCTAACTTAGGTCTCACCAGTGCTGTTGCCTTGAGTATGAAATCAAATGAATGCCTTTTACAATCCTGTAGCTAGGTACTCCTAGGCAATGAAATCCTGACTGAAGGGTTTAACTAGCTATTCCCAATGGAATGAGAAAATAGCTCATCAGAATAAATATACTTGAGTTTTAATATAAAGTCTTTATCTTTATAATCTTCTGTAGTTTTGAAATTTTTAACTTAGATTTTCCTTTTTTCTTGTTATGTGGCTGGCTATATATTTACCCCCTTAAAATCCTTGGCCATTTCCCTGAAGGGAACAGAGTCAGTGGACTGAATAGGATTAGCATCAAAAGTCACCTCTGCTTTCCCAAGCAGAGTTTAAAAATAAGATCATTGAATAATAAGGGATTTAAATCTCTATGAAGCAGGGTACAGAAGGAAATTATTTGGATTTAGACTAAAAGAGATTAGAGTGTGATTACAAATTACTGTGTTCTTTGTATCAGATTAAGGGACTTGAAAGAGAAGACTTGCAGGAAAAAGTCAGGTTACAAAATTTTCTACCTGCTTCCCTAAATCTATCAAAGAAAGATCACTGTTTTCCTATATGCTTCTGAGTCTTAGAGTACTGACTGAAGCAAACACAAAGAGATAAAAGTCCAGCAGTGTGACAGTATAAATTTTAATGAAAATTATCTTTGGGAAATAGTCAATATAGGAATCAGGCAACCGAGACAGTAACCTATAATAACTCGTATATAGATCTCTTTATCTTAAAGAACCCCAAAACAATTTCCAAGGAAGAAAATGCATCATATTCAGGGGAAATACATCTCTCCCTAGAGTGAGGCATTTATATTTAATATAGATTCTTGGCAGGGATGAACTAGAGAAAAAAACATCTCTTCAATATAAGGTTAGTTTACATTACTTAATCAAAGCTTGGATAAAAGAGAGTATCTCTTTCACTTCACTAAGAGAGTTAGGAGAGGAAAAATGCCTATTTCAATCACCTTTAAAATGTTTCCCAATAAGATATGAAACTGAAAGCAACAAATGAAGAAACAAGACAAACAAACAAATAAAACTCAAAGTCACAGACAACAAGATGTTGGCTGTCAGAGAGAAAGGGCGTAGCAGGTGAGTAGTAAAAGGTAAAGGGGGACAGATATGTGGTGACAGAACAAGATATGACTTTAGGTGATAAACATACAATGCAGTATACAGATGATGTATTATAGAATTGTACATTTGAAACCTATGCACTTGTATTAACTATCAGTAAAATAAATAAAAAATTATAAATATGTTTCCCAGTCAAACTGGAGTGGATATCTACTTATCTTTTTGACAAAGTGTATTAAGACAAATAGTGATGAAGCAAAAGCAAGTATATGCATCATTTAAGTATCAGCAAGTATAAAGAAAAATCATTTTTAGATTTCAAAATATTTTATTTATATAAGTTAACTTTTCAAAATAGTGTAGAAAATTATTTTATATAATCTATTGTTTTCTTTATAAAGATAACAATGGTCTTTTGAAAGAGAATTGTTAAAATATATTTTAAAAAATTAGGACATGGAGAATCCTTATACTTTTTAAAAATATACATCAAATTCAACTAACCTTTAAATCCATCTCTTTCATCTAAAATTCCACTTATTCTGAAATCTGTAGAAAATTTCAGAGCAGCAGCAAGAATATAAACAGTTTATATATGATTAAAATTCTGGAGCGACTAAGTATCTGTAGTTTTTTGTTCTCCTTATTATCTGCCTTTATTGTAATGAATATTTTTGTTATAGACCTACACATTTAATTTTTATATGATGAATTAGAAAATTTGGGCAATGAATTAAAATGACATACAAATCAACTTTTGCATGAAGATAAGAACAAATGATAGATGTTTTCTTTCTGTAGAGGTAATTACTTATCCTGTGTTTATTGCATTAACCATAATTCTAGTTTCTACTATAGAGCTATGGAAGGATTAATAAATATAATTGGTGAGAGTCTACTGAACTGTAGTGAAGTAATTATTATTATTCTGAAATCGAACTGGAGACAGTCTCTGCTTTGCCAGGCCCATTAGTCTAAACATGTTTATCATAATAAATGCATAACTTAAAAACTGAATTGTTTGGTCATTTCCCTAGATTAGCTATTTTAAATAGTAACTCCGCATAGGTATTTGTGTGTGTGTGTGTTTAGCATATGCATAATATACATATATTTTTCAGAGATAATATAGTTATATAGTTAGGTGCAGAGTTTATGAGACCCTTCAATAGCTACCTCTTTTTAAAAACACACTTTATTGAGGTATGATTGATACACAAAAAGCTGTATGTGTTTGTTGTAAATACATTGCATGAGTTTGGAGAGTATATATTCATGAAACCAATGCCACAATTTATGCCATAAACATATACATTGCATCCAAAAGTTTTTGCCATCCTCTTTATTTATTGTAATATTTTCCTCAAAAGCAATCTTGAATTATAACCTTGTTTACCATTAAGATTAGCATTCTTCTTTAATTGCTTAGGTGTTTTAATATAGTATTAAAATTTTATGATTAAATTGAGTAGATAGTTCTAAATATGAATTAATATTGTATACTGTTCATTTTTCAGAGTATTGTTCCACTCTGATGAAGAAATTTCATTGTTGTCATAATCTGTTAAGTGTCTTGTAAGTGGAACTTTTAACAATGTCATGAAAACCAAATACCACTTTGAAAATATCAGTTCATTACTGATCTATTATTTAATTGAATAACAGCTTACTATAATATAAAGAGGAAAATAAATTGTGTTTAGAGTAGTGCCTAGAACATAGTAAAATCCAAGTAATTGTTACCAAATGTTATTATTCCTATTCATCTATTTTTTTCAAATTAAGGATAATAATATTTAGCTCATTGAATGTCTTTGGAACAAGTGGATGAATGAATTACAATAATTTTTATTCTTTTTGATCTATGTTAACTAATAATAACATGAATTAGTATAGTTGGATAAAGACTGCTGCTGTTCTTTTCACTCTGTACAGAAGGAGGCATCAACTTGGATGAGTCATTTTTAGTGAAAATCTTATGGGTGGGTTGATTTGGCATGTTGATAAACAATAAGGGTAATGTGTGATGTGCAGGGTATGTACCTACAAAGCCTTGGAATGAGTGTTCATGTTTGAAGCACAGGGAGAGGTTGTCGATATTCACAGAGAATTATCAAGGGTAAAAATATTAAATTAGTTATAAAACCTGATGATATGATAGAATAAAAAGTTGGGAAGCCTTAAAAGTTAGATAAGCAGCTTTCATATTTCCATAATTTAATTAAATTTTGTTATATGGAAGGTACATTTTCCCTTTGCAAAATTTCACATTGTTGTTTAGAAAATAAAATTTTCAAAAGTTTTGAGGATCAAATTCATTAGGAGAAAAATAATCACAGCTTCAAGGCTCTGAAAGATTGTAACAAAAAGACATTCAAAAACAAAAGAAAGCTTAGGTTCTATATCTGTACAGAGCCTTTTGCAGAATGCCAAATATTTCATTTGTATTTATTTACCAACTAGATTTTACATTTGCAGCAAGCAAAATATGTATTTTAAAATATAGAGATTTAGTACATTGTTTGGAATCATCAACTGCTGAATATGTTAAACTGTTTCAAACAGACACACATGTCTTATTAGAAAATGAAAGAAATCATTGTCAGACATGGAATCAAAAAGAAAAGTGTATCAAATGCTTTTGCCTACTTGGGATATTTTTCTGTTCTCCTAAATTTTGGGACTGGTTATTTTCATTAATGTTGAGAGGCTGTGGAAATGACTTCCCTAGAAATCATGACTAGGCTTGAGGCCCATCTGTCTTACATGGCTTAGTTATAGGCCTGCCTGGAGGCAAAGGATAGAAAACCTGAAATAGAGTAAGAGACTCAAAGGAGAGGATTAAGCCACTAGATTAGTGGTGACCATATGCTCCCTAGAAAGTTCATGAAATTGCTCATTTCCATGGGAAAAGATGTTTTCCTCAGTGGCTGTGGATTTTGTTAAGAGAACAATGCCACCAGTCTTTTTATTTTTTAATACCCATTAAAATCACTGGAGCAAGTAATTGTTCAAGGAAAATATTTTTGTTCCTGATATAAAAAATACCACTAAGTAACTAACATGAAACCTCTTGTATCCCTTTTGCTCACCTCCACCTTTCCATACTTCTTTACCCTCTCTCTTTTCCCTTTCTCCCCTTCTCCCCCTTCTTACATTCTCTCCAACTACATCCTTGACTCCTTTTCTTAATCCTTTCCTTCTTTAAAAACTATTTTAAAATGCTTCACAAATATTTATTACAGATGCTATGTTTCATTGGATGGCTTAGAAGATAGCATTCTAAAAAGAAAACTCCTCTGAATTGAAGACATCTTTTTTTTTTACTTTTTAAATATATGAAAAAGTTTTTTTTTATTTTAATTGTTGTTCAAGTACAGTTTTCTGTCTTTTATTCCCATTCCAGCCCACCCAACCATCCCTCCCCACCTTCCTCCCATTTCCACCCTTCCTAGTTTTTGTCCATGTGTCCTTTATACTTGTTCCTGTAAACCCTTCCCCTTTTCCCCTGAAATTCCCTCCCCTCTATCTTATTTACATTGATTCCTATTCTTTTACTGATAGAAAAAAGGTTTTATATGAAACAAAACTGATTAAGTTACTTTTAAAAAAAGTAATTCTATACTGCTATAAAATATTTTACAGCATTATATAGTTAGAAAATGATTTTTAAATTATTGAAATCTCTGTTTAATATCTCCTTTACTTCAACCTATAACATAAAGCTTTCTTTACTCTTACTGAAAATGTACTTTTTATGAGGCCATTAACTAAAAAAATATAAATTCTTTCTAAATTGGTAAAGGTCTAACCCAAAGGATTTTTTTCATTTTTTTCTTTCTGTCTTAAAGTGTACTACAAATTATTATTCTTAGAGAAAAATTAAAAATATGTTAATTATAGTTACATTTAAATATTTCTATTATCAAGGAAATTTACCTTTGAGTCAAGTTTAATGTAATGCATTAAAATTGTATGCCATCTAATTGCTCTTGTCTTTACATCACCCATTTGTTCTTGCCTTTCCTTAGACTTCGATTTCTGTCTGGGATATGTATTTCTATCTGTCCATCCACCTTCCATTGCCCTACTCCAATTTCACCTCCCTTAAGGTGCATTATTTGAGCCCTCTTTTACAATCTTTCTGTGTAATGTGATATTGTTCTTTCTTCCTAAAGTTCAAATTACTTTATCATGGAATTTCTTACTTTTTTCCTTGGAATATAAGTACAAACAATAAATTTTATCACTTCAATAGACTGAAAATGTTATGAGGGCAGGGACAGTTTCATATTTATGTAGGTATAGCTGAGAGCAGGACATTCAATGTTAAATACATAGCTATTCAATTACTATTTGATGAATGAGTGGATGAAATGCCTTATTCCGGATCTGGAATATAGAGGTTTTACCTCTTGTTATAAAGTCTCCATTTATTGTATTTTTTAAAAGATTTTATTTATTTATCTTTAGAGAGGAAGGGTTAGGGAGAGAAATATCAATGTATGGTTGCCTCTCGTGCATCCCCTGCTGAGAACTGGCCTGCAACCCAGGCATGTGCCCTGACTGGAAATTGAACCATGATGATCCTTTGGTTCGCAGGCCTGCGCTCAATCCACTGTGCTACACCAGCCAGGGCCATTTATTGTATTTTGGTTCTAGTCTGTAGTAGTTACATATATAAAATGTAATTATTTAAGATCAGGTTACTCAATGGTGAATTTAAATAATTAATGTTAGCAAAAATTATGAGAATATAGGATATACAGTTGGGAGTTCCCAGGGTCAACCTGAAAACATTAAAAAAAAAAACATATACTAGACAATGAAATTCTTTGTGCCTATTGGAGAAATAAGTGAATTTATTTATTTCCTCTCCTGCTGCTTTTTGTCCAATAGAAGAGCCTGATATGTATACATTATCTGATATTTTCTATAATATTGCCTTGATATAAGAGCTATAGCAATGAAAGCTCCTAGGCAATAAGAGGTAAAGATTAAACAGATGATAGAATTTTTAGTTTCCATTGTGTCATTTAGAGATGGAAATCATGAGTTCTGACTTTATTTTCTGTACCACATTGATTAAATTTGTAGCTGTGACAAATCCATTTTATCTATTAATGACCATCTTTTTATATAAATATGTAATGGAAGTGCCCTGGGAAAACCTTGTTTTTATTGTGAATGAATTAAAATTGGTGGAGCAACATTGTTAGGCTTACTAAATAAATATCAAAATAATTTTTAGTGTTCAAAATAACTTGCCATTTAAATGTATAGGTTATTGTCTTAATACAAATCAACCACATTATTATGTGTCTCAAAATGTACTTATATACCTTATAGTTTAATTTTTAAGGTATCTTTCTTTTTTCAACTTTTATGTGATAAAGTGCAATTGATTTATTGTGAAAGAAGTAGATGCTTGGAATTCAAATGTTGTTAAGCATTTTACTTAATGTTTTGCAAATCTAAATTCTTTTAGGCATTGTAGGTAGACTATATTGTCTTTATATCTTTCCACTTCATTAAATATATTTTATACCTAAGGAAGTATGTGTATTCTATAGGGATTTTTTTACCACTTAATTATATTAGGACTCCCATCATTCAATGTGCAAGTTTCATAGAAGAAATGAAATCCAAGTAACTTCTTTAAAGATTTTACTTACTTATATTTTTTTAGCGAGAGGGAAAGGGAGGGAGAAAGAGAGGGAGAGAAATATCAATGTGTGGGAGAACATCAACTGGTTGCCTCTCACATGTTTCCACCTGGGGACCTGGGGTGCAAGCCAGACATGTGCCCTGACCAGGAATCCAACCAGTGACCTTCTGGTTCGCAGGACAATGCCCAACCCATTGTTTGTTAACTAATTTAAAAATTATCACTGGACTCAATATTTGTACTTATGGTAACTTTAGATTTTCTTGTCTATGAAAAAAATAATATGGTTAGTAAGAAAATTCTTTAGTAAACCTGTAAAAATGATATATGAGAAAAGTATGTATTATCTTGCAAACAAACCATTACCAACTGGAAACATTTCTAAAGTGTACTTCACAATACAATGCTCCTGATATTTTCAGTTTTAACCTTGGACACTGTCCAAGCAGGTGTGTAAAGTTGTAGCAAAATAATTGAGCTAGAGTTTAAATGAGATTCCAAAGATTTATTTTCCCTTTTCTTGAGTATTTAATTTAGATAAGGTTCTTCAGTACAACCAAAATATTCTCTACTCAAAATGTATTATTTGGTATAATCAGAAGCAGAGATTCATCTAAGTGAATGTTGCCTTTAATAATTTCCTGTAACTTTCTTCAAAGAAGAAAACAGAACTAAAAATAATATATAATTTCCTATTATATTTTATGAACTTTATACTTTATGGACAAAGAATACTTTGTTATTCTTCACTAACAAAGTTTCATTTCTAAGAAAATGGAGGTAGTTTATCACTAGGCAAGAAGTTACTATGTAAACATTTTTTATGTTTGTGTTTGCTTTAACAAAGTGAACAAAGAATATCACAAAATTTGCCATCTCAAAAGGCAGCAAATAGGTATGTTGACATTGATTGTGTTACTCCTCAGTTCAGAACCCTTCAAAGGCTCCCATCTTATTCAGAAGAGAAGCCCAAGTCCTTACAAAGGGAAAGACCTTTACACTTTACCCCCTCTACCTACCTTCTAGCAACATCTTCTTTGTCCTGTCTCTCAAGCCACATTTACCTCTTGATTTACCCTTGATTTCCAGTTCTATATCCTACTTAATATGGCCACAAAATATAGTACTTCCAAACTTAATGAAGTAAGTCAACTATATTATGGTCAGAGATACTGTGTGTCATGTATTTGGAGCAAACAATGAGGGTATGATTTGTTACTCCTCCACAATTCATGGGGCCTCAGCTAGAAGATGTCTGGGGACTATAATCTTCCAAGGCTTGTTCATTTGCATACCCAGCAACTGATAAGGAAGGTCAGCTGGGGGCCTTGCCTTTTTCCACATAGCTTTCTCCCTATAACCCTTGAATGTATGGTAGTTTGGGATTCCTCATGGAATGAGTATACTGAAAGAGAGAAAGAGAACTGTGAGAAAACTATTTCCTATCATGACTTACATTTGGAATACATGTAGCATCACTCCCACCACATTCTAGTTGTTAAAAGCAATTACACCTGGGCCGAGTAAAAGAATAGGATATGAAACTATTCTTATCAAGGTCAAAAATGACCTTGGTAACATTTCTTTATCTTACTTAAAGGCAGAAACATTTGACACAGTTAGGTACTCCTTTTTATTTTTTGTAATGCTCTTCTCCTGACAACAAATATTTAAGGTGTTCTCTTTTCTACACAATTACATAGCTTCTTAATCTCTTGTTCCGCTTCAACCTTCTGTTTGTCCTTTAAAATATTGATGAGACAGTGGACTTCTCTATTTTGTCTGCACATTTTCCATGGAAAATCTTGCTTGTGGCCTTAAATGTTTGCTCTATGGCAATGGCTTCCAAGTATGGACATCCAAACTTCACCTCCTTTGCTGAATTTTACATACCCACAAACAAATGCCTGCTTTATATCTTTATTGGGATATCAGATTAGCACCTCAGAATTGACAGGTCAAAATTAGTTCATTTATTTCTTCCTTAAACCCTCATTTTTTTCATATTGGTAAATATTACCATGTACAGTGTAGTTCATATCCCTACAGCAAATCTAGATATTCTATCTCCACAATATATTGTGAATCTATCATTTTCTTTTCAATTTACTGACTTCAGAAAGAGGGTAGGGAAGAGAGGGAGAGAAAAAGGAAAGAGGAGAGAGAGAAGAAGAGAGAGAGACATTGATTTGTTGTTCCTCTCCATTCACTGGTTGATTCTTGTATGTGCCCTGACCAGGGATTGAACCTGCAACCCCAGTGCATCAGGCTGATGTTACAACCAACTGAGCTACCCATCCAGGGCTGAACTGATCCTTTGATATAACTCTCCTACCACAATATTAGTTTAAATCATTAAAATCTCTAGCCTGGCTCACTGAAGTAGTTTCCTAACATGTATCCTCACACAGCAGAAACAACTGTCCAGTCCATCAGAAATTTGGGTTCTCTTTCCAACACATGCACAGTTGTTGTTTTGGCTGCTTAGTCAAGTCCTACATTTTAAAGTTCCCTGCAGAGGCAGGGTGAGAAGGGATGTGACAATTTCTCTCCAAGTGGTTATTCATCAAAATGAATGTTACTTTTGAGCCAAGGTGGCTTAGAAGTGGACTTACCTTACCCTATCTTTTCCTATCCACTGGCTAAAATAAAGGATTATGAAATCTTAGAGGAAAAGGAGATGATAAAGAGAACAACATAAATCTCTGAATCACTATATTCAAAGTTGTCAGGCAAATACTCATACTGAGTTGTTATGTGAACAAAGATACAATTTCCATTGTGTTAAACTACTTATATTTTGGAGCATTATTTTCTATAGCAATCTTTGTCATATAACTTAGTAACTATGCTTTCTAGGTCCTAAAGCAAGCCCTAAGACAATAATTCAAAAAGCACAGTGAAAAAATATTAAAGGAATCAAAATGTTATACTAAGAATATCTACATAATTGAAGAGTAGAAAAAATAGTAATGAGACATATAGAACAAAAAAGTAGACATAAATTCAACTACATCAATAATAGCATTAATTGTGAATGGATAAATCCATCAAATCAAAGTCAGAGGTTGTCAGTTGAATTAAAAAAAAATCTATACCTTCTACAGGAGACATTTAGATTTAAAAAAGATAGGTTGAGAGCATACTAAACTTTTATTCTCTACTTCCTTCCTCCAATTTATTCTTCATTTTGAGTTTATTGCTTAAAATCACCTAATTGCTTTCCATTACACTTAGAAACAATAAAATAAATCCAAATTTCCTGTTCTGTGTTCAAAGACCTACATCAGAGGTGTCAAACTCATTTTCACTGGGGGCCACATCAGCCTGTGGTTGCCTTCAAAGGGTCAAATGTAATTTTAGGACCGTATAAATGTAACTACTCCTTAACAGTTAGGCAAGAGCTTGGCACTGCCAGGCAGAAACTAGGTGCTGAGCTGGATAAAACAAGGTGGAGGGCCAGATTCTGACTGTAGGTTTTGTGTTTGCCACATGTGATCTACATCATGGGTTCATCAAGTAGGTCTTCAGAAGCATCAGGATCACCTGGGGACTCATTAGAAATGCAAATTTTGGGCCCCACCCCAGACCTACTACATTAGAATATCTAGCATATTACCCAGCAACAAGTCTTTTTTTTCTTTTCACAAATCTGCCAAGTTTGCTGCAGTCTGATATCCAGTGCTCTGTATGATCATTTGACTACCAAACTGCTCTCCACCCTCACTTTATACTTCTCTATTTTCCACTACCGCAGGGCCCCTTGTTTTCTTTCTCTTTGTTGAACATGCCCACATTCCTTCTGGCTTAAGGCTCTTGGAGTATTTGTTCCATCTGCCTGAACTAATTCTCCTTTGTTCTTCCTATGATGATCCTTTTCCTTTCATGTCTCACATCAAATGTTCTCAGAGAGCCCTTTCCTTTTCCTCTTCTAGAGGAACCCTGTTCTATGGTCTGTGTCTCTTTCTCTCACCTTATATGTTTTCTTCAGTTGTGTATCACTTTCTAAAGCCACCTTGAGGGTTCATTGGCTTATCACTTTTTTATGTATCTCGCTCCTTTAAAGTATAAGGTCCAGAAACAGGAACCTCCTTGTCAGCAGTCCCTAGAACACCTGAGTATAACTTAGAACACTCCCTCTTGAAGCTGTCTCCTTCCCAGCATGTATTCGAAAAACTAGGTGAACATTTCTGAATCAGACATATCACTGTTGTTGCTTTCATTTTCTTCCCATTAATTTTCTAGTTTACCATAGGCCACATTTATTTTGGTTTCTCCAACTCTTGGGCTTCAGTTCCCCACAGATATGATTGCTACAACTTCTACTGTATAAAAGTTTCCAGAAAGCATTGGTTTGGGCTTTGGATAGACAGGCTTTCTATCTTTTTCTGGCGCATCCCTTACTTTTATACATATCAGTATGATAAATTGTATTGGTATGCCATACTTGACTAAAGAAAAAGTATTGTAAAGAAGTTGTAAATTATA
Organism: Carollia perspicillata; assembly: GCA_004027735.1. Taxonomy (NCBI): domain Eukaryota; kingdom Metazoa; phylum Chordata; class Mammalia; order Chiroptera; family Phyllostomidae; genus Carollia; species Carollia perspicillata. The sequence continues at coordinate 8,612 of PVKM010020475.1, read as the reverse complement.
ATCTATCTATGGGTCTTCACCTACTCTGCACAAAAACTTTCAAGAATTTAATGGTTCCAAAGGAGAACTTCATGGATGCACTCAGTTCCTAAACTTGTTTTTATATCCTTAAGTTCACTCTCATCTTTATATGTGGGCAAATTTCAAACTATACTTTTAGGACCCCCACAGGAGCTGTGTTCATCTCATGTGCAACTTCCTCCCCTAATCCTTACACCCTATTAAATGTTCTCTAGCAAAACTTCTGTAACTCCAAAGGAAACTAGGAGAGCATTTTTGAGCTGGCTCCCCTTCAAGATCTCCCAACCAATGGTAGATACGGATATTATTTATTATAGTTAATGTTGCTGATGTTCTTATACCTTAAGCATGTATGGTTTTTTGACTGGAGAAAGTATTTGAAATGAAAATTAAGGTGCTATTTTGTTAATGGACCAAAGTGAAGCAGCTTCTACTATTAAGCTACATTTAGTTACAGAGTTAGAAAATTATTCTTGAGAACACAAATTCACATTAGTTTTTACCATTTGAATATATTATTGCAATGCTACCTTTTAAAAAAGTCTTTCTTGACCACTATTTTTTTCTATACTGACAGTTACTTAAAAAATTTTCTTACAAAATGGCAACATATTCCTTGTGTCTATCTTGCTAAGATATTAAAAGTAGAAAGTGCAAAAGAAGTGTTAGTCATTCCTTTTACTGCTGAAAAAATTGAAGCCCAATGAAAATACCAAGGATGATACATAAAGAATACATTTACCCATTGTTTGGATGGAAGCCACTTGACCTTGAAGTAGTACATATTAAGAATTGAAATTAGAGTATAAAACTCAGTGAAGATTTAAACATACTGGTATATCTCTTTCTGTGTACTAAAGAGTAATAGGGAAATTAGATAATATATATTTTTCAAGAATAAAAGAACTTCACAAGCAATATATAAACCTAAGAACCTATAAAAATATTTACAAAAGATGATTATATAAAACATCTCTAAAAATATAATAACCAAGTTAAATTAAAATTGGTGAAATAGGAGAAAGTATTTGTGATAGTTAATCCTTCAAACATGTAATTTAAGAAAAATAAAATAGGGAAATTAAAAAGGAAATAGTGCAAAGAACTATAAGCATAAAAAAGGTGTTGAATTTTGTGAAATCAATGCTGTTAAACATTTAAATCTATATAATACCTATTATCAGGTGATTAAAAGGGAAATATTATTATATATTGTTTTCTTTCTGATTTCCGACTTAAGTGTTCATCATACCTTGAAATGTGTATATTACTGGAGAGTAACATCATCGTGGTGGCGTGAGTTGTTCCTTTTTTATCTTTGATGAACAACCAGTTGGACACCCAGAATCAGACACAGTGTCTTGGCACATTAGAGCAGGGCACTGGGAGGTTTCTACACACAGGTGCACCTGGAAGTGGGCAGACAGGTTCTCTGTGAGGGCTGCAGATGCAAGGAAGACCCGGAACCTGCCTCACCCCTACTCTGTTGTCAGGGAAAAACCGAAGCCTGGAGAGTGCAAAAATATGGGAAATAGAGAATTTGTAGAGGTCCAGCGTGTCTGACTCAAGAGTCCAGCACACTATTAGAAGGGGATTCAGATGAGTTTGGAGGCAGAGAAGAGGGAGGAACTCATCAAGGTGGCCCCCTCTCCAGTGAAACACTGAAAGAAACAGGGCTTTTGGTGCAGCCGGTGACGATATTTCCCAGAGAGAATATGGAAAGCCAAAGTGGTTAGTGAGACTGCCTGGCTATTTCAGTGGTGTGGCTGTTAAAAATCAGAAGAGATATCTCAGCTACGGAAGTTCTTAAGGAGCAAAATTTCCTGCCTCAACCAGGCTTCTCAGCCCAGAGTTCCAGTGCTGTGAAGAGAAGACCCCATATCCTCTGGCTGTGAAAATAGGCAGGGATTGTGGCTGAGAGACAGAGAGAGCTGCTGGAGTCCCAGGAAGATGACATAGAGACTTACTCAGACTTACTGCCCCTGAGCTCAAGTGGTGGCACAGTAGCAGTAAAATCACCGGGGACATACAGAAAAACAATTTTCTGGTTTCAGGGTGAGGGCTGGAGGGGCAGTTTTCTCCATGACAGTAGTGTTGATAGAAGCCATTGTTTCTTTGCTGAGCCATCCCCCTACAAGTGCAGTCATGGCTATTTGTGAGTCTCCATCAACAAGGCTAACACAGTTCACCATGCCCTGATGATTCCTTAAGACCCCGCCCCACCCACAATTCTGGCTCGCCAAAGTCACTTCCAGTGGTGTTTCCATACAAACAGCCAGTTTAGCTCATGCTATGGACTTTCCCAAAATCTCTCAAAACTAAGCAAACTCCAAACAAGCAGCACCTGGCCTCAGCATGCTCCTACCTCTTGCTAAGAACCTCAATCTTAGCACTAGAGGCAGCTGGACTCAGTTCACAGCTTGGCTTTGCCTGGGCACCCTCAAGCCCAGCATAAGTGGCAACCATCTGAAGATTGTTTTGTAGCTCGTTTCTGGTGGCCACAGGGGGTATCTGACCTTGGCCTGAACCTTCTTATGACCCAGAAGCAGACACTCATTAGACAGCTTCAGACTATGCTGCAGTGGACTTGGCAGGCACCAAAGCACCACTGAAGCAAGCTCTGCTCCATGGCGTCATCCCCTGCACAGCAGCTACTTTGCTGTATTCGCAGCCAGTCCTTGAAACCATATCAGTCTGAGGGTCAGTCCCTACCATTAATGTACCAACAGCAATCATGGCCCAACTGCAATAGGAGGGTGCACACAGCCAACACGGTGAGCACACATGAAGTGCCACACTCAGTTGACTGGGGAAGGCTTCACAACTGGACCCTAAATCACATGTACTATATAAGGCTATACTACCAAGACCAGGAGAGGTACACTACCATGAGCAATCCATAGAAATAAACACAGAGAGGCAGCCAAAATAAGAAGACTAAGAAATGTGTTGCAAATGAAAGAACAGAATACAACTCCAGAAAGAGAACTAAACAAAATCCAGGCAAGCGATGTGCCAGATGCAGAGTTCAAAGCAGTAGTTATAAGGATGTTCAACCAACTCAGTGAGAACTTCAATAAAGAAACAGAAAACATAAAAATAGAGACAGAAAACACACAAAAAAGACCAGGAAGAAATGAAGAACACAATAACTGGAATGAAGATTATACTAGAGAAAAATTAATAGTAGGTAATATGAAGCAAAGGATTAAACCATCAATTTAAAATATATGATAGCAGTAAATACCCAATAGAAAAACAAAAAGAAAAAAAGAATTTTGAAAAATGAGGATAGCTTAAAGGGCCTCTAGTGTATCATCCAGAAGACAAGAAGTAGCTGTTGGTAAGAATCTGAGGAAAAGGGAATGCTTGCACATGTTGTGAGGAATGTGGATTAGTTCCCACACTATGGAAAACAATATGGAGATTCCTCAAAAAAATAAAAATAGAACTACCATATGGTACAGTAACTCTACTTCTGGGTACATATCCCCCAGAATAAAAACTGTGTATCTAATATAGATATATGAATACACTTCCATGTTTATTGCAACATTATCCACAACAGCCAAGATTTGGAAACAACCTAAGTACCCATCAAAGGATGAGTAGATCCTTTGAACATATGCACACACACACACACACACACAGACACAATAGAATATTATCAGCCATGAGAAAACATTTATTATTTGCAACAACATGGATGGACCTTCAAAACATTCTGCTAAGTGAAATAAGTCAGACAGAGAAAGACGAGTGTTGTATGGTATCACTTTTGTGTAGAATCTAAAATAGCCAAACTTGTAAAAGCAGAATAAAATGGTAGTATCAGGGGACAGGGCTAGGGACATAAGACAGATGTTGTTTTATCAACATCTGATATATTTGTTGATGTAAATTTGGAACCAATAGTAAATAAGCCACATAGATCTAGTGTAGAGTATGGTGAATATAGACAACAATATTGTATTATAATCATGAAACATTCTAAGAGACTAGAACTTAATTTTTCTAACCACTAAAAGAAATGGTCATTATGTGACATTATAGAGGTTCTAATCATTGCCACAATGGCAATTATACATAACATAAAAAGGCATCAAATTAATATGCTGCATACCTTAAATTTGTACAATGTTACATTTCACATATATTTTGTAAAAAATAAAAATATGTAGTTATTCATAATATACTTAAGAATTTGGTCTTAAAATATGCAAGTGCAGAAAATATCTTCAAGAATATTTATTGCAACATGATGATATAATAAAAAATTGAGAAAACCAAATAGTTACTAAATAGAGAATGAATAAATTATTATACAACATAATAATAACAGCAATCAATAAATATACTTAAAAAGTAAAATATACAATAGCAACCATAAAAAAGAATACACGCATAATTATACTAATAATTTTATAAGTAATGTATTAAGTGAAAATAAGTAACATTACAGACCAGGATATATAGTATGATCATACTAAAGAGCAAATGAGTACATACAAACTTTTAAGATCTTGCATTATCTATCTGTATGTCTATAGAAAAAATCTAGAAAAATACATTGAAATCCACATACATTATATTTTTAAATAAATTTGGGTATGATAGAAAAGTTCACCTTCTTCCATATTTAAAAAATATATTTTTAATCAGAATGCATTTAATTTATAATTTTATATAAAACAATATATATAAACTTAAGTATATGTTGATTATGCTATTACAGTTGTCACATTTTTTCTTCCCTTTATTCTCCTCCATCCTGCATTTCCCACCAGCATTCCTCTTTTAATTCATGTCCATGGGTCATACATACAAGTTCTTTGGCTTTTCCATTTCCTATACTATACTTAACCCCCTTATCTATTTTGTACCTACCAATTATGCTTCTTACACCCTGTACCTTTTCCCCCATTCTCTCCCCTGTCACTCCCCACTGATAACCCTCCATGTGATCTCTATTTCTGTGATCTTTTCCCGTTCTAGTTATTTGCTTAGTTGTTTTTTGTTTTTGTTTTTTAGGTTCAGTTGTGTATAGTTGTGAGTTTGTTGTCATTTTACTGTTCATTGTTGTGATCTTCTTTTTTTTAGATAAGTCCCCTTAACATTTCATATGATAAGGGTTTGGTGATGATGAACTCCTTTAACTTGACCTTATCTGGGAAGCACTTTACCTGCCCTTTCATTCTAAATGATAGCTTTGCTGGATAGAGTCATCTTGGAGGTAGGTCCTTTCCTTTCATGACTTGGAATACTTCTTTCCAGCCCTTTCTTGCCAGTAAGATTTCTTTTGAGAAATCAGCTGACAGTCTGATGGGAACTCCTTTGTAAGTAACTCTTTCCTTTTCTCTTGCCACTTTTAAATTTTTCTCCTTATCTTTAATTTTGGGTAATTTAATTATGGTGTGTCTTGGTGTGTTCCTTCTTGAGTCTAATTTCTTCCAGACTCTCTGAGCTTCCTGGACTTCCTGAAAGTCTATTACCTTTGCCAAATTGGGAAGTTTTCCTGCTTTACTTTTTCAAATAAGTTTTAAATTTCTTATTCTTCCTCTTCTCTTTCTGGCACCCCTATGATTCAGATGTAGGAACATTTAAAGTTGTCCTAGAGATTTCTAAGTCTCTACTCAATTTTTTCAATTCTCATTTCTTCATTCTATTCTGGTTGAATGTTTATTTTTTCTTTCTGTTCCAAATTATTGATTTGAGTCCCAGTTTCCTTCCCTTCACTGGTTGTTCCCTGTATATTTTTCTCTGTTTCACTTTGGATAGCCTTCATTACTTCCCCTATTTAGCAATATGTATTATTTTAAATATAGAATATATGTCTAGAGGTCTTTTTTGTTATGTAGAAATTAAAAGTAATCGATTATTATATTGATGAACAGAGATTATAAAATGGTGAGTTTTAGCTGTAATGGCTGTGCCTAATTTAAATCTTGCTTCTTTCCAATGTTGCTAGAACAGTAATTATTTAATGTTTCCTTCATGTCAGTGTACTCATTAATCTTTTTTTATTTATTTAAGATGAGTTATTAATTTTTAGAGAGAAGAGCAGGGGGGGAGAAAGACAGGAGAGAAACATTGATGTGAGAGAGAAACATCGATTAGTTGTCTCTTGCTCATCCCAACCAGGGAACAAAGCCACAACCCAGGCATATGCCCTGACTGGGATCAAACCAACAACCCATCACTTTGTGAGCTTATACCCAACCAAATGAGCCACAACAGTTAGGGTGACGCATTAATATTTAGAAGTATAATATATTATGGTTTGCACGCAGAAGTTCAATATTTTACTACAGTGTTATAGTGTTCTGTAATAAAACTAATTAAATAGTTTCTATTTATTATATTTATTCCAGGAGCAATTTTAAAAGTGCTCTTAAAACATGTTAAAGCATAACAAAATGTAATTTAACAAAATATATCTTACATTTTGATTGCACTCACTTGGGTATCTATCACACATATTTAAAGCAGTATTTGTAATGTTAAAAGTCTTTTTATCTGAATGCTGAAGCTATAACAATAAAGAGGAATAATTAGAAGTGATAATTTAAAATAGAAAATTTAAAAGATCAATGTCACAATAGGTAAACTATTTTACCTATTGTTTAAAATAAACTATTTTAAAGAGACTTACTAAATATTATTAATGAATAACACATATTGAGGCTTTGATAATTCTATTGGTCTACATCTGTATTTAAATATGCTAAACAGACCCAAGAACACTAAAACCTTCTAAAATTGGCATTAGTAAGAAAGTATTGCTTTGGGAGAGGGAAGATGGCGATGGAGTAGGAGGGAGCTGATTTCACTTCCCCCTACACACAGGAGGAAAAACTGGCTAATCCACGGAGGAACAGACCAGACAGACAACAGTACCACAGCGTATTTGAAAATAAGAGTCCAAAAACTGTAGCAGACACTGAAAAACCAGAAACCAGATGGTAAGAAGGATATTTCAGGACAGTAAGGTCCTGGGGACCACCGTGGGGACTGGGGTGCGGTTGTAGCCCCAGGCCCAGCCATCAGAGTGGGTGTTGGGTCTACCACAGACTGCTTGAAAGCATAGGGCCGGCCGCAGTCCTTCAGAGAGAGCTGGGTCAACTGCTCACTCCCTTCCCGACAGACTAGGGTTTGAGCAACACCAGCAGAGGCCTGGTTGCGGAGAGAGGAATAAGGATGAAGAGGCAAGGCATGGGACTGTGATTACCTGTGGAGTCTGTGGTCTCCAGCTTGGGAGAGCTGAGAGACAGGCAGTGATGGGCACTGACCCTGATAGTCACTGGTCTGGCTGGAGAGTTGGGCTACACGGGGCGCCAGGCTTGAGTAGGAGGAATTTATCAGAGGGACTGGGGAATCTGCTGTGACAGCCCTGCAGCTGACTCCCAACCCAGCCAGGCAGAGACCCCGAGGTTACACGTGGAAGGCATTGCATCTCCCTGTAGCACTGGGAAGGATTTGCGCCCAAACCCACGGGAGGGAGGCAGCCTAGCAGACCGGGCACCCCTGGACCCCAGCCTCTAACAATAACCACCGGAGAAAAGCACTCTGAAGAAAACAAAAACCAGGATTCCCACATCTATGATATTGAGGAAAGGAACCAGACTAGCTCTTGAGACAATGCTTGCAAGACAGACTGAGTAAACATCGGGATGGGAGAAACGCCACATCAATCACTCCCCAGCCTCCTGCAGCTAGTGAGACCAGAAAAACCGGTTTGGCTAGTTTGAAGCCAACAAGAGTGAGAAAAAAAAACTTGTAACTGTGAAAGGACCTGAGGTGAACTCAAAGAGGGGTCAACCCAACTGCTGAGGCAGTGAGACAAATTTCACTCGACTAGTGCAGGGAAACTGCAAGTTGCTGCGTATTTGGATTATTATTATTTTCTCCTTTTTTCATTATTCCTACATCTTTTACCTTAGTAGTATTTTTGTATTCCCCTTCTTTCTGTATAGTCTTCTTTGCTTTGCAGGTTATATTGTACCATTTAACAGATTTCCCCTCTTCTGTCTTCTACATTGTATTGCTAATTTACTGTCCTTCACGTGAATTGTGTTCCATCAGCACACTACTCAAAGTCCTATACCCCTTGTTCATGTTATTCAGATCACATAGATTCTGGCATATGAGTGTTGCTCTAATATTATTGTAAATAACTGCTGTTCCACACAATTGTAAATACTTCACAGCACCCTTCCCAGCTTTTAGCCCACGTTACAGTCTCCTGAACTCTATTATTGGGGAGGTTAACTCTATTCTCTCACACACTATACCCATTTACTATCCTTTACTCTCACCTTACCCCAGAATCTGACCTCCCACAACCTCACTGCTTTCTAGATCCAACTCACAATCCTTCCCTCCCCAACAAGAGTCTTATCTTCTTCCCATCCTTTCTTAAAAGTGGCTAGTTGGGTTAAAGATCACAGTTAACACTATACATAGCCAAAATATTTCCTATCTCTTACATACCGGCTGCTACTCTAAATATCATAGAATACTCTCCTGCTGTCTTAAACCATTTTGTTTCACCCTCCAACTGAGCACGAAAAAGAGTAGATGGAAGTGGTGAA
>PVKM010020474.1:0-23304 GCA_004027735.1 Carollia perspicillata | reverse complement strand
TACCATATGATCTCACCTTTAACAGGAACCTAAGCAACAAAACAAACAAGCAAGCAAAATATAACCAGAGACATTGAAATAGAAAATGGGATGACAGTAACCAGAGGGGAGAGGGGAGGGAATTTCAGGGGAAAAAGGGAAGGGATTATAGGAACAAGTATAAAGGACACATGGACAAAAACTAAGGGGGGTGGAAATGGGAGGGAGGTGGGGAACACTGCGGGGGTGGACTGGGACGGGAGTAAAAGACAGAAAACTGTACTTGAATAAAAATTAAAATAAAATTTGAAAAAAGAGCATACTTGAAAAAAATGCACCATTGTGTATGGTGCATTTACACAATGGAATACTACATGGCAGAAAGAAAGAAGGAGGTCCTACCCTTCCTGACAGAATGGATGGAACTAGATAGTATTACACTAAATGTAATAAGCTGGAAGGTAAAAGACAAATACCATATGGTCTCACCTGTAAATGGAACCTAATCAACAAAACAAACGAGCAAGCAAAATATAACCAGAGACATTGAAATCAAGAACAATCTGACAGTAGCCTGAGGAGAAGGGGAAGGGGGTAACAAGGGGAGAAGGGAAGGATATTCAAGGAACATGTATAAAGGACACATGGACAAAGGCAAAATGGGGTAGGAATGGGGTGGGAGGTGAAGATGTGTGGGGCAGGGGGAGTGGTAGGGGGAAAATGGAGACAACTGTACTTGAATAATAAAAAAAGAAAGAAAAAAGGAAACTAGTTGAGTTTATATTTAGAGTGTTTTTTTCCCTGGCCAGTGTGGCTCAGTTGGTTGGGCATCATCCCACAAGCCAAAAGGTTGTGGGTTTGTTTTCCTTGATGCTTCTCTCTCACAGTGATATTTCTTTCCCTCTCCTCCTCCCTCACTTCCCCTCTCTCTAAAATAAATAAATAAATGGTTTTTTTTAAAAAAATAAATAATGGGACTAATTGAGCCCTGGCTAGTGTGGCACAATGGATTGAGTGCCAGCCTGCGAATCGAAAGGTCACTGGTTCGATTTCCAGTTGGGGCACATGCCTGGGTTGCAGACTAGGTCTCCATTTGGGGGCATGCAACAGGCAACCTATTGACATATCTTGCACATCAGTGTTTCTAACCCTCTCTTTCTTCCCTCTAAAAATAATTAAAATCTAAAATAAATAAATAAATTGTTTTGAAAATCAAGTTTTATTAGTTTCAAAAACATGCAGCATAATGGCAAAGTGATTGATCCTAAGTAAAAGTGCTTAACTTTTTTCAATAATGTAAAATTTTGAAAGGGTCTTAAATTGTAAACTACTTGGTACTTCAAAGTAGTATACTTAAACTTGGTTCTTGCAAGTATTTTAAACATTTCCTCTTGTGATCTTATTTATATTATTAATTTGCATTATGAAGTGTTAAGCAAATATGAAGCATTAAGCAAAAGTTTCATCCCAGGCCCATTGTTGAGAGACAGTTTTCTGTGGGTTTCTTGAATGCTATAGGGCACTGACTCTCCCTTGGAACAAGATACTGTCTCCCTCTGGAGCAAAGGGCAGGCATACTTACTGCCAGTTATAAAAGATCTGAGTTCCTTAAACTCACAATTCGTATCCTTTACACAGCCCAATGAGTGTGAAGATGTCATCTATCCCTCTTTACATCACACTGCAGGAGTGAGGCTCAGGAAATCAATGCCACCTTCTGCCCCGCTCAAAAGTCGATACCTTAAGTACTATTATTGTGAGTAATAAAGTGTCCTTTATCTCTGACTAAGGAGTCTCATGTGTTATACCAGCATGAAACTAGTTTGATAATGTATTAGCTTGAAGTAAGGTAAAAATCTCAGACCTTCAAAGATCTTGACACTCATTCATTAGTAGAAAGCATATATTTTACAACTATAAAAGTCTATAACAGAGTGGGGAGGGAGTATAAGGGGACTAAATGGTAACAGAAAAAATTACAATAAAGATTAAATTTTTAAAAAAGGTGAAATTGAAATTACATTACTCATTTTGCTACTGCTCTGGAGAAGTTTTAGTAATACATAGTCTGTGAGCTATGCTAAAAAGAGATGTAGAGCTACCAGCAAATTTTCGTTTTATTATTCCAGTCCTTCTTTACTACATTAATCAAAAGCTAACTAATTTTTTAAAGAAAAATTGTATTGAGAAAGATAGTTTTTGTCAAGATGGCAACATATCCTCCAGATTTTCTAGTAAATAGTCATTAACCTAAAAATACAAATGACATTTCCCAATCTACCATACCCTTGTTTATTTGACCGCTGTCTTCTTCAACGAGGTGAAAGACTAGTAGAAAAGTCCTATACCATTTCCCAGTCCTATGTGAGTAGACCATAGTCTAAAAGTAAAAAATGGGATATTAAAATAAAATATAAATATAAACAAAACTACTTTGTTCTATAATGATGATAAGTTTGCCAGTTGTGTAGGTGAAAACTAAATAACACTTAGTTCTTAAATAAATTGCCTATTTTCCAATTTCACATTCCTCTGGAAAAATTAACTCTTATATGTAGAAATCCAAGTTTAGACAGTGGTAAAAATATATTATGTATGAGGTCTTTGACAATGTCCATGGTTTATAAATGCTGTGTTTTCCAAATAGTGTGAACCTGGTAGTGTTTATTAAGTAAATATTCTAATAAATTGGTATTCTTATTCTGCTACTGACTGGCAGGATTGTGAACAAGCTACCACAGCTCTGAACTGATAACAGTGGCAGAGACAAGAACCGCTGGGCAGCAACTGCACTAGTGCTGACAGGCCCACAGTTCCTCCTTTAAGAATAGGTCAAAAGCTTTTTCAACTATTCTCCAAAACTTCAAGACCCCAAATAACTCCACAATAATTCATATTAGCTATGACATCGTGCCTCATTATTAGAATAAACTATGTTTTCAATACCTATTATCTATGTAATGGTTTTGGTTCATTGAGAAGTCAAAAAGCCAAAACTGGTATTATATTTGCAATATTTACATTGTCCTGCTCTGTCTGCCTGGAATTATCCATTTGTCCAGTGTATTTGTAGTGTATCCACCCTGTACAGTTAAGTCTTCACTTAACCTTGTGCTTATATGACTTTAAGTGAAATGATGTACAACAAAACCACTTTTACCATAGGCTTATTGCTATAAACAGGAGTTAAGTTCCTAACACATCTTATAAATACTATAATGAAATGATGTTGAATGATGTTATTTAAGGACCTACTATATAACAGGGAGACAAAAGTAGGTTTACAGTTGTGAGTAATGAAACACAGAGTTGTATTACTTGTATTGTATTACTATTTGTTATTGTATTATTTTCCATACCAAGAACCATAAACCTACTTTCGCCCTTCCCTGTATACTTCCCACCCATTGATCATTTAGTAGCCATCTCAGTTACCAGATTGACTGTCACAGCACCAGAGTGCTTTTGTTCAAATAACCTTTACTTTAATAATGGCCCCAAAGCCCAAGAGTAGTGATGCTGGCAATTCAGATATACCCAAGAGAAGCCAGAGAAGCCTTAAAGTGCTTTCTTTAAGTTAAAAGGTGAAAGTTCTTGACTCAATAAGGAAAGAAAAAAAATCACATGCTGAGTGTGCTAAGATCTATTGTAAGAATAAATCTATCCATGAACTTGTTAAGAAGGAAAAAGAAATTCATGCTAGTTTTGCTGTCACACCTCAAGCTATAAAACTTACAGTCACAGTGAGTGATAAGTGCCTAGCTAAGATGGAAAGGCATTAAATTTGTGAATGGAAGACTTGAACAGAAAATGTGTTCTGATTGATGGTTAACGTGTTATACTAGAAAGCTCTGAATCTATTATAGGAAGACTTCATCAAGGAATCCCCTTCAACAAATGACATCAAGCCATTTATTGCAAGTGATGGTGACACAGATTCAGGAATAGGTTTGGACTGAAAAATATAAAAATTATTGGAGAGGCTGCATCTGCAGATAAAGAAATTGCTGCCACATTTCCAGCAGAGTTGAAGAAACTGATTAGGATCTGGCACTCATCCGTGCTTTTCATCACCCACTGGGGGTCTTGGAACATATCCCTCATGGATAAGGGGGACTAGTGTCTTTTAATAGTCTAGAACTATAATTCCAATTAAATAACCACCAGTTTGTTTTTTTAAGTCATTTAATTTAAATACAATTCTATTTTTTGAAGCCAGATTTTTAAAAAAGATTTTATTTATTCTTAGATAGAGGGGAAAGGAGGGAGAAGAGAGAGAGAGAAACAACAATGTGTGGTTACCTATTGCACGCCTCCCACTGGGGATGTGGCCTGCAACCCAGGCACGTGCACTGACTGGGAATCAAACCAGCAACCCTTTGATTCACAGGCCAACGCTGAACCCACTGAGGCACACCAACCAGGGCTAAAATACAGTTCTTTAAAACTTCAGATTTTAATTTTGCTCTAACAATCTTCTTCAATATTCTATACTTCCAATGTCAACTTTTCAAAGAAAGCAGTATATTCCTTTTCTCTCTCAAATTTATTCTAACATAAACTATACCCATGTTTTTCATGAGTTACACAAGTTTATTAGAACTTCTATTTTTAACATTTTTATTAAAATAATTTTATTTAAGGCCCAGGCCTGGCCAGTTGGTAGTGTGTTGTCACAATACATCAAGATTGTGAGTTTGCTCTCTGGTCAGGCACATACAGGAGGCAACCAATGAGGGCATAAATAAGTGGAATAACAAACTAATGTCTTTCTCTCTCCCTCCCTTCCCCTTTCTTTCTCTCAAAAAGAAAATCAATCAATCAATTAATTAATTAAATAAAACTTTAATAACTAAATCAAGTATTTTTATTTTAAGTCAATATTTCTGCTCTATCACTCAACTATTTACATAAAATGACATTTTGAAATAGTTTTCATAATATCTCCTGGTAGGAAAAAAGTATGCTTTATTTAAATATTCCTTAACTGTACATTAATTTCAAACCATAACCCCTATGCCATAACAATCTTTACTTTTCATGCTCCATTTCAACATTCACTTATATGGATATAATTTTTACCTCATTCACTCAAAAACATAATCATAAGCAAGCAGAGTAATGTTCTTACAGGATTAACCATTTTTAAATGTAAAAGTTTAACTGTACTTGTGTGATGAGGAAATTAAAATTTAAAAAAAACAAAAAAACCTTTTATACAAAAATAAAAAATAGCCCTGGCTGGTGTAGCTCGGTGGATTGAGCGCAGGCCTGAGAACCAAAGGATCATGGTTTGATTCCCAGTCAGGGCACATGCCTGGGTTGCAGGCCGGTTCCCGGCAGGGGACGCACAAGAAACAATCATACATTGATATTTCTCTCCCTCTCTCCTTCCCTTCCCCTCTAAAGATAAATAAATAAAATCTTTAAAAATGTATGTATCTTTGCAAATTGAGTTATTCCAATAAAGTGGGGAACATCTAAATAGTTAATGGCACTATATCACCACATAAACCATCAGAGACACCATTTCCATGAATCCCAATGAAAGTCTGAGTAAAATATGTTTATGAGACTTATTTAAATTTAATTTGGAGAAGTACGCATTAACCAGTCAAGAAGCATGTCATTCACCCTGCATAAAATAACTTATCCATTGAGCTTTTTTTTTTTTGCTGAATTGCAGCCGCATTTCTGTCAGTTCAAGGGATGATCTATATTTGAGGGATTAATCTGACACAAGGCAGTGAGCTTAATCCTTCAGTATATCATAATCTATTCTGCATGCTAAGAGGATTTCAAATTTTAAAACTATACAGGAAGCAATCTATAAATGTACATAGAACAAGAATGATTTTCCTAAAATAGTTAGGTTTTAATGTTTATGTAACATAGACTTCTTCATTTAATAATGTCAAAAATGTCCAAAACTATCTCTATAACATGAATAAACTTCTTTATTACAAATGTCAAATAAATGTCATATATAATTTTTATGAGGCAGAATTAAAGTCTTCATTTGATAGCATTTTATATAAAATAAAAAAACAAATCTGAAGTAGAGATTCATTTCTATCTAGAAATCAGTACATTCTCATTTGTAATCACTTAACAAAGTTGCCACAGTCAAGAAAGGAGAGAGATGCTCACATAATTCATGAGTAGACTGAAAAACATTGCCAGACTAAAAACAAAATCCCTTGCTTTACTCTGTAAATATTCGCATTATACATAAAAAAGTAAAATGTCTCATGATATATTCAAGAGATGCCAACAATTTTTTCTCTGAAAACCTGCCCTGCTCATAACCTTGGAAGGAACAGATCCCTTGTCCCATTTCATCTTATCCCTTCACTCCCAACCCTACACCTCCAGAACACAACTGACTGAAGCAATTACTTTCTCCTGGGAATTTGGAATTAGAACATGGGAACTAAATTGTGGGGAGAAGAGCCAGAAGTCATGTAGACTCTAGATCTTAGGCTATCATTTTGAGATGGTCACAATAAGGCCATGTGCAAGTGCATGTGTGGGCAGGAAAGTCACTTTATAATGAGTTAGAATAAAGAAGCAAACATGCAGAAAAAATGTCAACAGCCAGCTGGGTCCAACAAGCTGTTTCCTCAAGGCTGCCAGCAGTTAAATAAAATGAAATGCCCATCTATGATATCCACTCTCCCCAACCTTTTACTAGAAACTTTTGAATTGCTTTCTGCTTTTACAACCAAGCATTCCTTGGTTATGAAAATGATTCACAAAACATTTCATACACAGAGTTTTAGGGAATAACTAAGGACTTCCAAAAACATGACGGAATGTAGAAACAAATTCTTTCAAAATTTCTTTAAAATATTTGAGGACTACTGATTTTTCGAAAGTGAGAAAGCATGAGAGAAATGGCACCAGTAAATATTGTGCTCTATGCCTCAACAATTTGCAGTAAGGCACTCAAGCTGTGAAATTTCCTAAGCCCGTAAGACACTTTTTAGCCTTATTCTTAGAGGATGGTAATGTCAAGATTCAATATGAGTATATACCTATCTCCTCCACTTTAGTATGATTTTATTTTTTAAATCTCTTAATCTTAGATCATGTTATTCTATCATTTGAACATAAAATACTCCCCTCTTATCTGCAGTTTTTCTTTCCACAGTTTCAGTTACATGCATTCAACTTTAGTCCAAACATATTAAATGAAAAATTCCAGAAATAAACAATTCATATGTTTTAAACTGCACACTGTCCTGAGGAGCATGATGAAATCTCATGCCATCCCACTCCATTCCACTCGGGAAGTGAATCATCTCTGTCTAGTGTATCCACACTGTACATGCTACCCACTCACTAGCCAACTGGTTTATCAGATTGACTATTGTATCGCAGTACCTGCATTCAGGTCACCCTTATTCTACCTAATGGGCCCAAAGCACAAGAGTAGTGATGCTGGCAATTCAGATGTGCAATAAGTGCCAAAGAGAAGCCATAAAGTGCTTCCTTTAAGTAAGAAGGTGTGTACAGTACAATAAGATATTTTGAGAGACCATATTCACATAACTTCTATTATAGTATACTGTTATAATTATCCTATTTTATTATAGGTTATTGTGGTTAATCTCTTTCTGTGCCTAATTTATAAATTAATATTTATCATAGATAGGTATGTATGTATAATAAAAATCACAGTCTGTATCAGGTTAGATACTATCTGTGGTTTCAGCATTCACTTGAAACATACCCCCTGCAAACAAGTGGAGACTACTATATTTACTTTGTCACTTACTGAAGGGAGTGTTGAAATCCTCACCTACAGGTAGATTTGCCCATTTGTCCTTTCAGTTCTACCATTTTTTGCATCATATATTTAGAGCTCTATTGTAAGGTGCATAGACATTTATAACTGGCGAGTCTTCTTAGTCCTTTATCATTTTATAATATCCCTGGTAATTTTCCTTGCTTGGAAGTCTATTTTGTCTGATATTAATATGGCCACTCCAAGTAATTTATTTGTATTTACATAATATATCTTTTTCTATCCCTTTAATCTGACTGTATTACATATAAAGTGGGTCTCTTACAGAGTACAATAGTCTTTTTAAAAATTATCATTGATTCTGATGATTGCTGTCTTTAATTGTTATACTTAGACTGTTTATATTTAATATAAATATCAATATGTTTAGGTTTAAGACTACCATTTTATTGTCTTCTATTTGTCCCTCTGTTTTCATTTTTTTCCCTTTTCTTGCCTTCTTATGGGCTGAATATTTTTTAGTATTTCATTTTACTTACTGTGTTTTATTATATCTCTGTGTATTTCTTTATTATACCTCTGCATATATTTTTAGTGGTTGCTCTAGGGATTACAGTGAACTTACTTAACTTACCAGTCTTAGAATCATTATTTTAACAATGCAAGTGCAATGTAGAAATATTACCATCATATAAACATCCCTTTACCTTTGCCCTTTGTGTTTTAGTTATATCTCATATATTATATCACCATACATTGAAAACTCCATTTGGTAGTGTTTTCCAAAATTTCAACTGTCAAACATATTTCATAAAAACTTGTTTATTATATTACCCCAAAACTTACCATTCCAGTCCTTCATATATACAAATAGATTGATACCACTGAAATGTATTGTTACCTATCTGTTTGGTCCTCATCTCTACCCAGTCAGTAACCATTTTTCACTCTTCTAGTCAATCCCCTCCTGTTCTTCACTACTTTCCTCAAGCCTCCCATCCTGCTATTTCTCCCCTTACTCTGAGCAAATGTTTTCCCTCCTAACTTACTGATAAAGAATACCAGCTAAGAACTCCTCCAACTCTTGCTATCACACTTAAACTGGTCTGCATCTATCCCTGTTCATCTCCCAGGGCTGGGTTAAATGGCTGACTGACTGGGTTAAAAGAGCTGCCTGAATGCCAGTCTACAAGAAGCACTGTAACATCACTGGAATAAAATGATAATAAGGGACCATGTAAAGCAACTGCTTCATAACCAAGCAAATGTCCACTGGTCTCCAAAACACCAAAGTCGACAGCATTTGATAGAAAATTTTTAAATACTTCTTACCAGCCCCAACCTATCTCCATCAGATATTTTTGCAAATTTTATCTATTAGATAGTACAGTACTACTGAAGGGTACCAATTCTGATCCAAATGGCCAACAGGCACTTGAAACTCACAGTCTCAATCTGCAGAAAATTTGAAATTAAATCATGCATTGCATGGTGCTATTTACCAGGAATAAGTAAGTTATTTTTTAACTCCAATTTGAAATCTTTAATATGCCACACAAGCTGTCTGGTTCATAAGACAGCATAAGAAACTGACTACAGAACTATGCACCTGAAACCTGTATAATTCTGCTAACCAGTGTCACCCCAATAAGTTCAATTTAAAAAAGAAAACTGACTACAGAACCAAAACACAGAAAAGAAGCATGCTGCCAACATAAAAACCAGAAAAATAACTTTAAAATATATTTTGAACAACACTTTCCCACTTTAATAATTTATTCAGCAATATTATTGAGTACCAGTTATGTGGGACATACAACAAGGGGAGCAAGGTTCCCTGACCTTGGGGACTTAAATTGTAGGAGAAGCAGGTAATAAATAAACAGATGCAGATAATAAATAGTAATAATTATTTTTAAAAGGTAATATATAGTAATAAATACTATTTGTTAAAAAACAGGTGATATGATAGAGAAGACCGAGCTGGAGAGGCTGTTAATATAGACTGAAAGTAAGAGAAGGCCACACTGAGGTACAAAAGATGAAAGGATAAAAGAAACCAACCATGCAAAGACAGGGTGGGGGGAACAGAAAATTCTAAGCAGAAAGAATAAGTAAATCCGAAAACAAAAACAAGCTTGACCTTTGAAGAATAGGGGAAAAAAGACTTCTCTGTGGCTGGAATACTATGAGCAAGAAAATAAATCAGAGGAAATGATGACAGAAGGGTAGGGACAAGTCAGATCAAGTAGAGCCTTAATGAATGTGAATAAATAATGCTATCTAGCTGCATTTGGTAGGAAGGCAATAAATTTTTTGAAAAATAAAAAAGTTACCATGTTAAGCTATGTTCTGTGTATCTCATAATCTTTTATTATGAACATAATGAACTATCTAGTGTTTTTTCTATCTTCAATAAAATAAATTTTGAAAAAGTATTTAAAGGGTTGTCTGTTTAGATTTTGCTTTCTACTTTCCCACTGTAATTATGGAACAAGAATCTCTTCCCTGAGCTCTGGAACTCATCTCTACCCACCAGAGCTTCTGACAGCTCTTCTGTACACTATGTAAGAGAAAAGTACATGTCATATTCCATCAGTACCTTTCCTCTGTACCTCTCCTCTGTACCTTCAGTTGCTTCCTTATAAGCACAGAACATTTGTCAGAAACTGTTTCAAGTTATGCCTTTCTCCTCAAAAAGCGCTATTATTGTGTATTTACCATTATGGAGTGCCAAAGCCTGACAGAGTACTAAGGCTGTGAATGTTCTGTTAACATTCATAATGCTAACATATGTATGTTATGTATGTTAACATGTTCTGTTAACATACATAATCAGAGTAGTTCAAAAGTTCTCATCCCTTATTAGAACCACTTATCTTTATTTGGGTAGCTTTATTTTTTCATTTTTTAGTATATATTACTGATTATGCTATTACAGTTGTCCCATTTTTTCTCCCCATATCCTCTTCTACCCAGAACCCCCATTCTCTCCAGCAACACCCCCATTAGTTCATGTCCATGGGTCATACATATAAGTTCTTTGGCTTCTCCATTTCCTATACTATTCTTAAGTTCCTGCTGTCTATTTTGTACCTACCAATTATGCTTCTTATTCCCTGTACCTTTTCCCTTGTTCTCCCCCTCCCAGACCCAACTGATAATCCTCCATGTGATCTCCATTTCTGTGATTCTGTTGTTTGCTTAGTTTTTGTTTTTTAGGTTCAGCTTTTTGTTGATAGTTGTGAGTTTGTTGTCACTTTTACTGTTGATAGTTTTGATCTTCTTCTTTTTCTTAGATAAGTCCCTTTAACATTTCATAAATAATAAGGGCTTGGTGATGATGAACTCCTTTAACCTGACCTTATCTGGGAAGCAATTTCTCTGCCCTTCTATTCTAAATGATAACTTTACTTGATAGAGTAATCTTGGATGCAGATCCTTGCCTCTCATGACTTTGAATGCTTCTTTCCAGCTCCTTGTTGCCTGTAAGGTTTCTTCTGAGACCTCAGCTGAGAGTTTTATGGGAACTCCTTCCTAAATAACTCTCTCCTTTCCTCTTGCTGCTTTTAAGATTCTCCCCTTATCTTTAATCTTTAATAATTTAATTAAGATGTGTCTTGATGTGTTCCTCCTTGGATCCAACTTCTTTGGGACTCTCTGAGCGTCCTGAACTTGCATGTCTATTTCCTTAACCAAATAAGGGAAGTTTTCCTTCATAATTTGTTCAAATAAATGTTCAATTCTTGCTCTTCCTCTTCTCTTTATGGCACTCCTATGACTTGGAGGTTGGAACATTTAAAGTTGTCCCAGAGGTTGCTAAGTCTCTCGTTTTTTTTGAATTCTTGTTTCTTCATTCTGTTCTGGTTGAATGTTTATTTCTTCCTTCTGTTCCAAATCATTGCTTTGAGTCCCAGTTTCTTTACCTTCACTGTTGGTTCCCTATATATTTTTCTTTATTTCACTTTGCATAGCCTTCACTTCTTCCTCTATTTTGTGTCTATACTCAATCATTTCTGTGAGCATCCTGATTACCAGTGTTTTGAACTCTGCATCTGGTAGGTTGGCTATCTCCTTGTTGCTTAGCTCTTTTTCTGGAGTTTTGACCTGTTCATTCACTCAGGCCATATTGCTTTGTCTCAGTGCACCTGTTACATTGTTAGGGGAGAGCCTTAGGTATTCACCAGGGCAAGGCAACTCAGGTTGCTGTGTTGGGGCATTGTATGTGGGGAAAGGGTCAGAGAGGGAACAATGCTACTTGCTCAGCTCTTGCCCCATTTTTAGTCACTTCCCCCACTACATTTGGGTAGCTCTAAAACCATGTACACACCCAGTTATTTGTAATCCACACCCTACTTCCTATGGGTGTGAGATATATCACAGTTTGAGAATGAATTTTTGGATCATCTATAATTCCAACTACCATATATCTGAATCCTGGCATTACAGCTTATTATCCTGCCAAAAATAATGATGCAAAAACTGGCAGAAATACTGATTTGTCTGTCAAGAAATCTTTTTAAAATAATACATTTTAAAATTTCCTAGTCAGCACTTAAAACTTTCAAATGTTTCTAAGTAGAATATGTTCTTTAACATGGGACTATGATTTAGTAACAGCAAATGACTAATTTTTATTATGCCTTCACAACTGGTAAGCTAAGATAAATATTAAGGATACATGTAATAGACTACTAAGATTAAAACTTACACAAGATGCATTTTATTTAGTAAATTTTAATTAATTTTAAAATAATTTGTTTTGATAATGCACATATGGTGATAGGTATACAAACTGTTTGCTTTCCCCTCTGATCCCCAGTCTAAAAAAAAATACCTGCAGGTTATAGGGGCCTGTAATAATTTTAAGCAAATTAAACACTTTGACTTTGGTCATGCTTTGAGACTGTCTGAAGTAACCATGTAGCATAGAGAATTTATGCTTCAAAAACAAGCTTTCAGAGAAACTACACAGCTCATTTGCTGTGAACCACATGTTTTATCCAGCTCTTCTTCAGCCATTTGTACAACAAAATTGACCCTTCTCATCATGCATCACTGATTTGGTCATCTCATATTCCACACATAAGGAGGGAACTATCCATTACAAAGTATTTTTTTCTTTTAACAGTAATAGTAAGGATAGTCCAATTTTTGAAAAAAAATTAAATATTATCCATTATCTCTTTACCCTAAAAACAAGCAACTTTTCCTTTTAAATATCCAGTGCCTAGATCATAATGAGCATTTAATAAATGTTATGTCTATTACCTTGCAGCCTCTAAGAGTACTCACCATGTTGCCCTGCATCCTTGAAAACTCAATTATTGTAGCCCAAGAGTCTAGGGACACCCAAGAGGAGAGGAGGAAAACAAGTCACACTAGCTTACATGAAAATGATTTATTGTTGATACTGTTCTTGTTGAGGCTTCTGTGTAGCCACAGTTCAATAAAATATCTATGTGCTAATGCAGAGCCTTCTGCTAAGAACCATTCCTAGGATTAGAGCTGCTGTTTCCAGCATAAAATATTGTCTCTTCCCCTACCCAACCCTTCCTATGGGCTCCATGGTGTGATGCTATGTCTGTATACTCTATACAAAGGAACTTGTCCTTTGCCTTTATAAACTACATTTGATGTAGGTTAAACCAACACTATAAACAGGGGTAGAAAAGATACCTACACACTAAAGGAGGTACATATGTATTTTTTAATATGATACTTTCATTTTGAAATGAAAGCTTTGAGATTGTTCCCCAAGATAGGTGACTTTCTAGAGTATGAATATGGCTGACATAAACATATATGTCTTTCATTAAAATTTTTGCCCTGCAGGTGTGGCTCAGTGGATTGAGTGCCAGCCTATGGACCAAAAGGTCATGGGTTCAATTCCCACTCAGGGAACATGCCTGGATTGTGGGCTGGGTCCCATCAGGGCACATGCCAAGTTTGCAGCACGGTCCCTGGTCGGGTGCATGCAAAAAGCAACCAATGGATGTTTCTCTTGCACATCGATGTTTCTCTCCCTCTCTTTTTAAAAATAAAATCTAAAAATATATGAAAAAATAATTTTTTAAAATTCTCAAAAAATAAATTTTTTTTAAAGATCTCAAACCTTAAGTTTATCATTTTACTGGAATTTTCTATAGAGGAAGAGAAAAAAAGATAAAACTTTTCCTTCTCATTTGGAATTGAATACTCATACAGGGTGGAGCAAAAATAGGTTTACAGTTGTTAGTATGCAAAACCAGAGCTTATTCTTGTATTATTACTTATTAATTATTATATTATTTTCCATATGAACTGTAAGCCTACTTTGCCCCACCCTGTACCTCAATATTGAAATAAATATACTAAAATCATTTGACTATGTTTTAATTGCCAGTCCTTGGATTTTATAGATATGCAGGGATTTTTATAGTAATTGCTTTCTGTTTCTCCTTACTTTGTACTTTAGTTAATCTGAGAGAAAATATCAGGCAAAATGCATGACAACTAAATGTCCATATACTTGCTTTTGTAAGTAGTGACTGATACTGTTGACCTTCTTCCCCTTTTTTTCTTTGAAATATCAATATATTCTTTGAACTGTATATGTAGCAACTAAATATCAGTAGTTTGTCATTCACTTCACAAACTGACAAGTGAAACAGAATTCTCCTGGCTCTCCTTAAGCAGAGAAATTTATTGCTGAGGGAGAAGCAAGGACTGATTTTTTAGGTACTGTTTAACTGTAAATACTAAGTGCCTCTGTGTAATCATAAACTGTCACTCTGAAAGGCCACTTTTCCCTTTAAGTCCAAGAGAGAGAGGGTAAGGAAATTACTGCCTTGGTGGGGGAGGGTGGGTTCTGAGTTAGCCAGCCTGATAGAACATCATGCCAGGTCTTCATCTCCAGTGCTGGTTCTGTCTAGAGTTAGGGTTTTGGAAGATTCCTTCAACCACCTGAACATCTTCCTATTAATCATATTGTTTCATTTTGGATTCCTCTGCTAATCTGCCTTAAGAAAGGAAAGCTGCCACAACCCTTTTATGGTGAGAAAAGCAACGAGCCATTTAATTAACTGTGTTTGCATTTTCTTTCCTGGATGGAGGAGCACCCCCCAAAAAAGGGGTTATGCTACCTGACAATTGCATTAAGAATAACTGAAGAATTTGAATTAGGATAACCTATGATTAACCAAAAACATGATTAATATCAAATCACAAATATGATGTGGTTAAGGTAAATATTGGAAAATACGGTAAGTTAAAATATAATAATTTATTACAAGCCTTTATTATGTATCTAGTACTTGATTATAATGAAGCACAGAGATGTATAACAGAGGTCCGTCTGCCTTCATAAAACTTATAGGCTAAGTGAAGGAAACACCAGTCAAAACAAAGAACTGAATGTCAGCTACCCTCTAAACATTTGTGAAACAAATGTTCATAATTAGGCAATAGTTTTAGGAGGCTGGGATGATCGGGAAAGGCTCAGACTCTGATAGACCTTCTGTTGTACATTCCAAAATTAACTGGACAGCGTTAGCAAGGTACACTTACCATAAAAGAGGAGTCCAACCTAACTGCCAAAGGAGGAGGGAGAGGAGTAAAGTTAGATCTTGGGAGGATCAGTGAGAACAATGGACCTAAATGATGAAAAGTCTTCAAAGGCAAAGGAACCTGAATTTAAAGTAATATACAAAATGAAGACTCTATAGACTCTTACAGAGAGCAGTAAAGGTTAAGACTGGTAGTAACATATAGGACAGACACACTAATACAGAAAAAGACAAATAAATACAAATGACCTGAGGAAGTTGTGAAGGGAGAGTGTGACACACAAAGATGGGTTAAACTTTATATTTGATGATATTGAGATGATTAGTTTGAATATCTTTAAAAGCCAACACAGAGGTAACAGGTAAATTTTTCATCACCAGAATGAGTGAGCAGGTAATGACTACAGAGAAGGTTAGAAATGGAAGACACCCATAGGTTAGAGGACTACAGAAAGAACCAGCAAACCAGCCCAAAAAGGTGAATACTACTTTACATGCAAATGATAAAATGATGGAAAGCTTTACTCTTGCCAGGCAGATGATAGAAACTAAAAATATAAACTAATTATTTTTTAAGGTTTAAGAAATGTTATGAGACTTCCGGCCAAGATGGAGGCATAGGTGGAAGCACTGTGCCTCCTCACATGATCAAGATTAAGGTCAACAAACATTTATAAACAATAACACAACCAGAACACAGAAAATTGAACTAGGGAAGTCCAACAACCATTCAACCAGACCGGTAAGAGGGGCAGAATCAGCAGTCAGTGGAGAGGGAACACAGCAGGAAAAGGCAGTGGCTGGCAGACCCAGGAGCACCAGGGAATGTAGGTGGTAAGGAGCTTGCCAACCCCAGGCGTGCAGGGAGGAGATGAGCAGAGCACGCAGGATGGTTGGCCAACCATGGACACACATTCACATGCAGATAAACTAGGCAAGAGCGGGCAGTGAGACGGCCCGCACAGCCCAGGGCCCCAGCGACAGAAAATAAAGCCTAACAACACTGACTGAAAAGGTGCCGCAAGAGACTCCCAGCAACACAGGAGAAGTCGTTGAGGAGACCCGCAGGGTCCTTGAGCGTGCATAGGCCCACCCACCTGGAAACCAGCGCCAGGGGGCCCAGTTTGCTTGTGGGAGGCAGCAGAGGGGACCCACATCCCAGACAGCTCAGAACAGGCACCATTATTCCCTCTCTGACCCCACCCCCGCAGTGTCACAATCTGGCAACTGGGTTGCCTCACCCTGGTAAACACCTAAGGCTCTGCCACCCACACGAAACAGGCACCATCTGACCAAATATGACTCAAACAGAAGAACAGCTCAAAGCCCCAGGGCCAATACTTTTAAGCAACCAAGAGATAGCCTACCTATCAGATGCATAGTTCAAAACACTGGTGATCACGATACTCACAGAATTGGTTGATTTTGGTTGCAAATTAGATGAACAAATGAAGGCGATGATAAATGAAATGAAGGAAAATGCACAAGGAACCAATAGTGATGGAAAGAAAACTGGGACTCAAATCCAGAAGGAAGGAAGAAACAACCAAACAGAAAAGAATGAAGAAACAAGAATTCAACAAATTAAGGAGAGGCTTAGGAACCTCCAAGACACCTTTAAACATTCCAACATCTGAATTAAAGGAGTACCAGAAGGGGAAGAGGAAGAACAACAAGTGGAAAACTTATTTGAATAAATAATAAAGGAGAACTTCCCCAATCTGGCAAAGGAAATAGACTTCCGGGAAGTCTAGGAAGCTCAGAGAGTCCCAAAGAAGTTGGACTCAAGGAGGAACACACCAAGGCACATCATAATTACATTAGCCAACATAAAAATGAAGGAGAGAATTCTAGAAGCAGCAAGAGATAAGGGGACAGTCACCTACAAAGGAGTTCCCATCAGACTGTCAACTGATTTCTCAAAAGAGACCTTGCAGGCAAGAAGGAGCTGGAAAGAAGTATTGCAAGTCATGAAAGGCAAGGACCTACATTCAAGATTGCTCTATCCAGCAAAGCTTTCATTTAGAATGGAAGGGCAGATAAAGCACTTCTCAGATAAGGTCAAGTTCAAGGAGTTCATCATCACCAAGCTGTTGTTATATGAAATGTTAAAGGGAGTTATCTAAGAAAAAGAAGATAAAAAACAGGAACAGAGAAAGGACAGCAAACTCACAGTTATTAACATCCACACCAAAAACAAAAGCAGACTAAGCAGACACCTAAATCAGGAGCAGAGCCACAGAAATGGAGATCACCTGGAAGCTTAGTGACAGGGGAATGGGAGGAGGAGCGGAGGAGAAGGTACAGAGAATAAATAGTATAGAAAGTGGGGAGAAAATAGACAGGGAGAGGGCAAGAGTAGTGTGGGAAATGTAGAAGCTAAAGAACTTATGACACATGGACAAGAACTAAAGTGGGGGAGTGTGGGTGGGAGGGGGTGTGGAGGGGAATGAAGGGGGGAAATGGAACAACTGTAATGGCATACTCAATAAAATATATTTTAAAAAATAAAATAAAATAAAATAAAAATAAAGAAATGTTATACACCACATAGTCATGACAGTTCACTAACATGTTATGACACAAATCCTAAATTTTAGGTTGATATCAAAGATTATACTCCTGTATACATACATCCTTTTGTACATCCTTTCATAAAGGATGTATACATACATCCCTTCATAAAGAATTTTCTAAAAGGGAAACACACTACCTTCAGAAAACGAATCCTGTTATATATAGGTGAGTAATTGACTCAGAGATGCTATTATAAAGTCTCAGAAAATAACAGTAAACAGAAAAGAGCTATAAACTCATCACGAATCATCACAAACAGTTACATCACTGGAAGGACCACTCTGACTGATGAAACCGACAAAAAAGGGTTGTCACAAGGGCAGTTGGGCTGAGAGAATAGACTTCGTTATATGCAATAATAGAGGTAACAGCAGCATGGATAGCTACATTTTCCACAAATTATCCTTTATTATCAATGTTCATTTGTAATCTGAAACTATTGACCTTAAATTTCTCAAATTTATGAACCTACCTCTAGACTGTTTACAGCCAATTCCTTTACATAATCAATATGCCACCGTGATGAACAGTCCCAAGATTAAATGCTAACTACAGTTGTAATCTAAGAATGTGAATAGCTCTATAAATAGGATACTCTATGTCCCAGTTCACTTGGGATGATCAGCTCGCACACACTTTTTAGGAAGGATCAGTAGTAGCACCCTCTTTCATTCGAATTATATATAATAAATTACATGGACCCCATATCAGTGAAGCCAAGCACACAGGAAACTTTCATGAGTTGTACTTATTTTTAACTTTATGTTTATTTCTATTTTATAAAAATACCTGTCATAATCTACGAACAAGTCATTAGAAATTATCTAGCTCTGAGACAGCTAGGGACTGCCTCCTGGTGGTGGGGTGGTTCTTGGATATCCCGAGCCCACCTCTGTTTCAACATCTTGTCAAGCCTAGTGATGTTCCTATCAGCTTCATTCCAAGTTCCTCCACCCCATAGTTTTTCCCTTGTTCTTAATAAGCTCTGTGTTTCTTCATTCAAACCAAGCCAATAAGAAATGTATCCCAAATATGAAAGAACATTCTCTATATGTGGAAGATTTTACTTTATAGAAAAAATTAGCTTTGATTTCCTCTAAAATCAGCAACAAGACATGAATGCCTGCTTTTGCTGCTTGTATTTGACATAGTATTTAGAAGCTCTTGCCAGAACAGTTATCCAAAATAATATTATTATTTGTAATATTATAATAAATTATAATGATTCATTATTATAATTATTATTCATATTGGAAAGGAAGAAATAAAACTCTATTGACAGACAACATGATCTACAACAGAGGAGGCCCTAAAGAATCCAAGAAATAAATTCAGCAAAGTTGCAAGATACAAAATCAACAGGCAAAAATCAGTTGTATTTCTATACTAGCATTGAACAATCTCAAAAAGAAATTCAGAAAACAATTTCATTCTTAAGAATATTGAAAAGAAAAAAATACTCTTTATACTCATTAGGAAAGCTACCATCAAAAACACACAGAAAATAACAAATGTAGAGAAATTGGAACCTTTGTGGACTATTGATAGGGATGTAAAATGCTGCAGCCACCATGAAAAACAGTATGGTGGTTCTTTAAACAATTAAAAGTACAATTAGCATGTGATCCAGTAATTCCAATTCTGTGCTATGTACCTGAAACAACTGAAAGCTAGATCACAGACATTTGTTGTTATGAACTGAATTGTGCTTCCAAAAATCACAAGTTGAGGTCTTCAACCCCAGTCCACCTCAGAATGTGACTGTATTTGGAGTTTAGGCATTTAAAGGAATGATCAAGGTTAAATGAGATGATGTGGAGGGCCCTAATCCAGTGTGACTGGTGCCCTTTGAGAAGCAGAAGAGATACAAGAATGTGCACAAAGCAAAAAGACCATGTGAGGACAGAGAGGGAAGATAGCCAACTACAAACCAAGGAGAGAAGCCTTAGGAGAAATCAACCCTGATGACACTTTGATCTCAGACTTCTAGCATCTAGAACTGTGAGAAAAATCAATTACTGTGTTTAAGCCACCCAATATGTGGTATTTTGTTATGGCAGCCCTAGTAAACCAATACATTTGCATACCTGTGTTCAGAGTAGCATTTTTCACAATAGCCAAAAGGTGGAAGCAACCCACATTTCTATCAATAGATGACTGGATAAACAAAATGTGATACATACAATGGAATATTATTCAGCTTTTAAAAAGGAAATTGTGACATACTATAACACAGATGAATCTTGAGGATATTATGCTAATTGAAAAAGCCAGTCACAAAAGACAAATACCGTATGATTCCACTTTCATGAGACACCTAGAGTTGTCAAATTCATAAAGACAAAAACTAGAAGGGTGTTTGCCATGGGATGGGGGGAGGGGAGAATGGAGGGTTGTTCAATGGGTTTAAAATTTTAGTTTTGCCAGATGAAAAGAGTTATGAGGATTGGTTGAACAACAATCTTAACATACTTAACACTACTGAACTGTACTATTAAAATGGCTAAGGTAGTTAATTTTATCTTATATTTTACCATAATTAAAAATTTTAAGAGAATACTTAGAGAAATAAACTTAACCAGGAGGTACAAGACTTATTGATTGAACACTGTAAAACTGAAAAACTTAAGACATAAATAAAAAGATGTTCTACGTTGATAGATTAGAAGATTTAGTATTGTTAAGATGACAATTACTGAAAAACTTAAGACATAAATAAAAAGATGTTCTACGTTGATAGATTAGAAGATTTAGTATTGTTAAGATGACAATAATACCAAAGTAATATACGGATTCAATGCAAAATCCCAACAGCATTTTTTGAAGAAATAAAAAAAAAATCCTAGAGTTCACATGTAATTTCAAGAAATCCAGAAGAGCCAAAACAATCTTGAAAAAGACCAAAGTTGGAGGACTCGCACATACAATTTCAAAACTTACTAAATGCCATAGTTATCAAAAGAGTGCTGTGCTGTGATAGACAAACAGACCAATGTAATAGAATAACGAGCCCAGAAATAAACCCTTGCATATGAGGTCAAATTATTTTCAACAATGGTGCCAAGACCATACAGTGGGGAAATGACAGTCTTTTCAACAAAGTGTTGGGAAAATTGAATAGCCACATGCAAAGATGAAATTAGAAATTTACCCTGTCCCATGTACAAAAATTAATTCAAAATGGATCAGAGACCTACATTTAAGGCCTAAAACTATAAAACTCTTTAGGTAAAAACAGTGAGAAAGCTTCATGATATTGGATTTGGCAAAGACTTCTTGTAACGGACGATAAAAAAATAAACACAGATAAACTAGACTGCAACAGAATTTAAAACTGGATACTATCAACAGAGTAAAAAGACAATCCATGGAAAGGAAGAAAATATTTGCAAGCCATGTGTCTGATAAGGGCTTAATATCTAGAATATATAAAGAACTCTTATATCTCCCTCTGGAAGGAAAAAAGCAAATAACCTGATTTTAAAATGAGTGAAGGACTTGAATAGACATTTCCCCAAAGAAGATACACAAATGGACGATAAGCAAGCTCATGACAAAATAGTCAATGTCACTAATCATTAAGGAACTGCAGATTGAAACCACAAATGAGATACAGCTTCACACATGTTAGAATGACTGTTGTAAAAAATAATAATAGACCCAGAAAATAACAAGTGTCAACAGGATATGGAGACATTGGAACACCTGTGCATTCATTACTGATGGGAATGTAAAATGGTACAGCCACTATGGAAAAGAGTATTGGCATTCCTCAAAAAATTAAACATAGAATTACCACATGATCCAGGAATTCCACTTCCATGTATGAGATTATATACCCAAAGTAATTGAAAACAGGGTTTTGAACAGATATTTGTACACCCATGTTCATGGCAGCACAATTCACCAGAGCCAAAGGATGAAAACAACCTGGTGTCCAACAACAGATATACAAAATGGTACCTACGCGCGCGCACACACACACTCTGAAATATTTACCCTTAAAAAGGAAGGAAATACTATACTGTGGATGAACCTTGAGGACATGATGCTAAGTGAAGTAAGTCAGGCACAAAGGACAAATATTGTATGTTTCCAGTTATATGGGGTATAAAAAAATAGGCACATTCATAGAGACAGCAAGTAGATTAGAGGTTACCAGACTCTGGCAGGGGAAGAGGAAATAGGAAGTTGTTTAATGGGACAGAGTGTCTCTCAGGGATAATGAAAAATTCCTAGAAATAAGACAGTGGTGATGGTTGCATACTATGAATGCAATTAATGCCAGATAAAATAGTTAAATTACATCCATTTTTAAGAGTGATGAGTGCCCTTTTTCATATAGGAAAGGGGCTGTTGTCAATTCTGGAGCTACAATTAAGCAAATAAACAGCAAAACAAGTGACACTGTATGTGTAATACCCTTGAGTTTCTCAAGGAAAATTTGAATAGGAAGAGAAGGACCTACCTGAACAAAGCCTTTTATGTGGATTGCACAGCTGGCACTGGCAACAACATTATGCTAAAAAAAAATCTTCCTGTCACTTTCCCCTACACACAGGAGGAAAAACTGGCTAATCCACGGAGGAACAGAGCAGACAGACAACAGTACCGCAGTGTATTTGAAAATAAGAATCCACAAAACTGTAGTGGACACTGAAAAACCAGAAACCAGACAGTAAGAAGGATATTTCAGGACAGTAAGGTCCCAGGGACCAGTGCGGGGACCTGGGTACATTTGTAGCCCAAGGCCCAGTGCCCAGAGTGGGCCCTCAATCTTCCACAGACTGCTTGAAAATGGAGGGCATGCCGTAATCCTCGAGAGAGAGCTGGGTCACCTTCTCCCTCCCTCCCCAACAGACCAGGGTTTGAGCAACACCAGCAGAGTTCTGGTTGAGGATGGGCCATGATTACTCGCAGAGTCTGTGGTCGCCAGCTCTGGAGAGCTGAGGGAGAGGCAGTGACACACTGACCCTGATAGTCACCAGGCTGGCTGGAGAATTGGGCTACATGGGCACCAGGCTTGAGTAGGAGGAATTTACCAAACAGAGGGGCTGGGGAATCTGCTGTGACAGCCCCGAAGCTGACTCCCAACCTAGCTGGGTAGACACCCCAGGGTTAAAGGGAAGGCACTGCAACTCCCTCCTGGTAGCACTGGAATGGATTTGGGCCCAAACTCGCTGGACAGAGGCAGCCCAGCCTAGCCGAGTGGGCACCCCTACACCCCAGTGTCTACTGATAACCACCAGGGGAAAGCGCTGTGAAGAAAACCGGGGCTCCCACATTGAAGATATTGGGGAAAGGAGTCAGACTAGCTGCTGGGACAGTGCTTGCAAGACAGGCTGAGTAAACATCGGGAAGGGAGAAACGCCACACCAATCACTCCCCAGCCTTCTGCAGGCAGCAAGACCAGAAAAACCGGTTTGGCCAGTTTGAAACCAACAAGAGGTG
>PVKM010020473.1:0-23480 GCA_004027735.1 Carollia perspicillata | reverse complement strand
CCTCTGGAGCAGCTCAGTGCTCCCAGTGGAACGGGCTGGTCTGTTTCCACGCCTTTTCCATCCTCAGCTGGCCCTAGAGCAGCTCAGACGTCATCTCCAAGAAACATCTGAAGCCCTGGGCTGTGCTGATTGTCCTTAACCTCCCACAGCACGCAGCAGAAACCTGTGGTGACACTATGTTGAGGTTAACCTGCTTTTGGCTCTCACACCGCAGGTGGGCTGTAAAGCTACTTGAGGACGTGGACTGTCTTCTTTACATTGTAACCCCAGAACCTTGTACAGTTTGGCTCAGAAAGTTTAACTGTGCCCCAGCTGCTGTGGCCCACTTGGAGTGTCATCCATGAACTGAAAGGTTGCAGGTTTGATTCCCAGTCGGGGCACATGCTTGGGTTGCAGGAGAGGCAATAGATGTTCCTCTCTTGCATTGCTGTCCCCCACCCCCCACCTTCCCCTCTCCAAAATCAGTAAGCATGTCCTCACGTGAGGACAAAAACGGCAATATTCAACTGCACATAATTTGTTAAACTGAATTAGAGAAAAAGTATATTCAACATAATACATGTTTTAGGTCATATATTTATTAAATACTATTTTTCAACTTCATACTTAAAAAATATCAAAACTAGTGAACTCTCAACCAGACAGGCTAAAATAACAAGGACTGACGATGGCGTTAGCAAAGGGACAACTGCGGCCCTCGGGCACTGCTGCGGGAGCGTAAACTGGCAGTACTCACTAAGGCTAACCGTGGACCTACCCTGTGACCCAGCGACCCAACCCTGAGTGTAGGCCCAGGAGAAAAAAGAGTGTTCTTGGCAGCATTATTTGTAACAGTCGGCTCCAGCTGGAAATAATTCAGATGTCCCTTGATGTAGAATAGATGTATAAACTTGGGCATACTCACACAAATACTATGCTACACATACCAGTGAAGAAGTGCTTTATGAAGTTCAAAAATGAGCGTGACGGACCTGTGGCGAGAGAAGAAACGGGCCCTTCAGGGGTTGTGGGGAGTAGCCAGGCGGAGGCACTCGTGAGGACACCTTGGGTGGCAACTGACAGTCACCCGGCTCCACAGTAACACGCGCTGTACCTTCTGCACGGACCAGTCATGGTGCACCCCGGTAAGAAAAAATACCTGAGAATGTGCCAGGGTGCTGGAGGTACAGCCAGGACACAGAAGTCAACGGACAGACTGTGTGTCCTTTGCTAGAACGGGAGAACAATGTTAAGTATGTCTAAGTGAACAAGTGGTGTTCCTCTTATTACAACATTTCAGCCTTGGCTTAAAGGGTCATGTTTTCAGTGATGTTCCATGTTACATAAACTAGGTTTGTTACATGTACTAGTTACTCAGCACCAAATTTCTGGCCACTCATTTTGCTAAATTTTGAGAAAATAACTGAACTCTGGCCTACAGAATTACAGTGGCTATTTCCCACTAACAATACTCCAGAAGAATTTTGTTTTACCATCCTCCACTTTACAATCTGATGCCAAATACAATTCTTTAAAATATATACAACGTATCTCCTGTTAAGATTTGGGAGGAAAAAGTTTTAAAGATTTAAAAACCACCTTGAGTGCCCTAAGACAACGTACTCTGCACTCTAGATTTGTATTTTGGGTCAACATACCCAGCACTATAAATACTAACAGTACTGGGGGTGAGTGTTAACGTTCATAAGGAAATACTGAATTTAACCAAATATTTAGTTTCTTATTAAATATTTTGAGGAAAGTGCACGTAAAAAGATCAACAGATTTTAAAAGCTTTAAGGGCAAGAAAGAACAAAAGTATCTGAAATTATGCCTGTAAACATACAGAACTCTGGGCTATGGTATGCATAAGGCAAGAGTGAATATAAATATAGGGACTCGGGAGAAATACCTTAAACCACAATGTCAAAGGTATGTGTGAGACAGCTTTTTGTGCTGGCTGCATGAACACAGCACAAACCACAAATCTTAGTGTTAACCGGACGCCCGTGAGTGCCCGCACTGCACTGGTGAGGTATCGGTGGTGGTGTGCGGGACCCACTCTGTTTTCAGAGACTGTTGCTGCTCTTGCCTTTGCTGCTACCGTCTTCAAGGCACAAATCCAAGACACAAATCCAGGTGCTCGTTAATCCCAGACTCCACGACTTCGCTCTGACAGACCGGGCAGCTGACTGTTCTGCTGTGCCCGGATGGGCTGCTGGAACTCTGCGCCGCGGCCGCAGGGTGTGAGCTGCACTGCGGACCATTCCAACTGCTCTGTGTTTTCTCTTTCTTGATGAAAAATTTGTCAAAAACACTCCTGTCTTCCAGCCTCGGTCGTTTACTCAGGAACTCGTTTTTAGACCCACTCGCGCCCTGCGGTGCACACGTGGACTCCACTGCTTTTAGAGAATTTCTCAGAGCCGTCTTGGAGGAGGACGCCTTTCTCTGAGAACTAGAAGAGGCGGAGTTTTTACTGACGTCACCAACGGTCACACTTTTCCTTGGGGACCCAGTCATGCTCCTGAAGGCCTTTTGACTAGCAGCCGACACTCTAGGAAAGTAGTTGCTTAAAACATTCTGGGGACTGCTGCTAAGAACAGGAGAGATCAGAGGAGCTGTTTTCCTTGCACCACTCTGCTCAGACGTCAGCTCAGCGTTAGGCCTTGGCCTGTCCGCGTCTGCTGAGTGGTCCTGACTTGGAAGATCTCGGGTTTTGGTGACAGCACGTGGAGTGGCGCACTTCCCAGACGAAGGTGCATTGTTTGTTTCTCCTAGAACACGTCCTTTCCCACTGAACGGGACAACTCTGTTGGGTTTCTCTGCAAAAGATAACCACGTAAAGTTTTCCTTGACTCAAAATTAATGCAGCAACAAATATTAAGCCAAAGGATAGTTTTCTAAAACAAACAGTTTCATCCTAATTTCGATCCATATAACTACCCATGAATGAAAGACGATCTTTAGCAGTTTGAGAACTTGTACCAAGAACGTAGAGGACAGAACACACGGTCTGCTATGTAGACACAGCGCTCCGCCTTGCAGAGGCCAACTCAGACTTCGAGTCTCACGGTAGGGCGAAAACCTGCCACAGCACGTGCTTCCTCCTCCCAGCAAGAACGTACTCTCGCCACATACCTTCCCCTACAACTCCACGACTTTCCATTTCAGATTTGGGAGACACAGCTTAGGTCCCTGGGTCCTACCACCTCCAATCAGCAACTTCCCAAGGGAAGGAGCATTTTTAATAATAACCTGGTTACCTCTCAAAAGGCAGGGAGACTCTGGACTTCAGTCTGAAGGTGAAGTCCTAGCACACGTCATACTCTTCTCCCAGCGACAGTACAGACACCCAGAGGAGAAGTCACCTGGACAGAATCCAACTGATAGGAAGGGCTGTAGTACGGCTTGCATTCTGGGCACTGGTTTGTGAATGATTTTTTATTATTTTGACAATCTTTTTGCCTTGTGTTTCCTAATGACTCACTGAGTCAAGACAGGGAAAGGGATTTTTACCCTCAAATACTATCAGTGGAAATGATTTCTACTTTCACTTCCACCTTCAGAGGGCAAAGGATGTTTTTCTACCATCACAGTCTCCACTCAAAAGCTGCTAGACACAGTCCCTAAGCTTCTCTTAATACCCGTTCTCTGAAGGACAGTCCTGGTGTCCTCGCACTGTAGCTACGGCTGTGGGAGCGCTGGGAGAATATACACCGAGTTACCTTTATTCTCTGCTGCCGCTAGTTTGGCCTTCCCCTTGCCTTTTTTGGAGTAGTTCTCTGGCTCCCTGATCTTCACGTACGTGCCTCCGCAGGTGCTCTGGTGCTCAGCCCACCAGTAGTCGTGCGCCGAGGGTGCCCTGTTGGTCGCCCGCTTGACGTAGCCGTAGTAGGGCTTCCTGAACTGGCACGGCCCGTCACAGCGCCACCAGTGCCGCCGGTACTCGTCCACCTCGTCGTGGAAGGTGTGGTATATCTGGGCGGGAGGAAGGTCTCAGTGTTCAGTGGGCAAGTGAACCGTTTCCAGAAAACATGTAAGGAACTTTTTTTTAAAGCTTTCCAGTTCCCCAGAGCTTTCTGAAGTTTTATTTTGGGAAAGACAGCAACTATATTTAGCTTCTGTTCAAAAGTTCACTTTCATGGGAAAGAGCAGCAGTTAACAGTACTTTACAAACTGTGTCAAGATTGAAAAATGTGGACCAAAAAGAAAAAAAAAAACTTTACAGAAAAACACAAAGTCTTTATATGTGTTTGAAGTTTCAGAAAACAAATTTTAAAATGATCAAAAATTAGGGTAAAGGTAAGAGTTTATGTAATGCCATAATGAGTAAGAATGGTCCCCTATGACTAGTAATCCCAAAGGGTTCTGAAGGACTATTTATTTCTGTATGTGCTAGACCCCCAACGACAAAAATATCTTGCCCAGTGTGGCCCCTGCTACACTCCGCTCTGTGCGTCCGCAGTGCTCTTTGCTCGTGTCTTTGTAATAAGCCTGTGGGCTATCATTTTGTCTATTTACAGATAAAACAGTCTCCAGAACTCGAATGTTTTCATCTTCGTGCCCCTAGTGGCTAATACAAGCTTGGCACAGTGAAAGTGCGCTCAGTATTTGCTGACTGAGTGAACGGAGAGCTTCATTCATTGAGTTGAGCAAAATTCTCTGTGGATGTGCTTTTCACTCTCAATCAGGATCATTTTGTTTTGCCCCCTGGACGAAATCTTACTTAGAACTCAAGCAGAAGACAGAGAAGAGTTTGGATGGAAAGAAAGGTTAGCCCTCACACCTGGGGGGCAATGAGAAGGGAGGGCCCCACTTAAAACAGACTCTCCTAAATGACACTGAATACCCGCTCTTCTGGCTTCTCGGGGGCGTTACGATCTCTGCATAAGATGAGGAGTATCTGCATATGAGGTTTTGAAATCAAAGACAATGTAACATTTAATAAATTCCCCTTGTAGGAAAGAATGCTAAGCTTTCCATAACTCTGTAGATAACTAAAATGCTGTTACTTGGCAAGCCTGCAAACAATGCACCTTATATTCAGAGAACAGACTG
Organism: Carollia perspicillata; assembly: GCA_004027735.1. Lineage (NCBI taxonomy): Eukaryota > Metazoa > Chordata > Mammalia > Chiroptera > Phyllostomidae > Carollia > Carollia perspicillata. The sequence goes on along the minus strand of PVKM010020473.1, from coordinate 18,443 downwards.
GAGGACAAAGGTCTGGGGCAGAGGGATGTAGGATGCTGCTTTCTCTCACAGTGAAAGTCACTGACAAAAAATCCTGGAATTGGATCTGTTTTGCTTCCAACTCCTGTAACTCCTACAGCCTGGGAGTGTGACTTTTTAACAACACAGTCACTGAAATAAAAATGTTCTGCAATGTGAAACTGGGTGCCCTGCGGAGTTTGTTATAACAGGATGTAACCTGACAAAGCAAGGGTGTCTGCTCACTCAAACCTCTCCTACATAAAAACACAGAGGCATCCAAGATAAAAGAATGTATCCTCGTCCTGCTGAGCAACAGGAAGTATACCAGGACTCTGTTTCAAGTACTAATTCTAAGAAGGTGGAAGCCTTTTATACTGACAACTCCATAATTTTTTTGCTAATCTGGATTTTATGTGATTGTTTTTTAGTGCAAGCCACTTTCTTAATGGTGAAAGGAACTGTGCCCACTAATTATACGAGTGCTTTAGAAAGTTAACGCTGACCTAGGAAAAAGACATCGAGTGTGAGCACTTCTCATTCTTCGTCACATTGGCCTTTACTACATTTCAAAGGAAGGAAAACCCCAAAACAGCGAAGAATTTTTTTAAATTTGTTTTTTTAAATTGAATTTTTGAGAGAGAGGAAGAGGGGAGAAAGAGGGAGGGAGGGATTCATTTGTTGTTCCACTGATTTATACATTCATTGGTTGATTTTCATATGTGCCCTGAATAGGGATTAAACCCGCAACCTTGGTGGGTGGGGATGATGCTCTGACCAACTGGTGCCAGGCCAAAACACCAAAGAATTTAATCTATGTTGGAATGCATGTTGTATTTGGTTCACTTGTAGGGGCGCTAGCTACATTAAATATCTCACGTAGAGGTCCAAAAAGAGCAGTACAAGTCACCCTGTGTTCAGAGAGATGACAGCAGAATAAAATACTGGCGAAGGTTCAGTATCTGTGAGGAGACTCAAAGGACAGAGAAGTTACAGCCCATTGGAGAGATGAGAGCTTGCTGACGAAGAACAGAAGTGGCACACTTTAGGGAAGGGTTTTGAGGAAGGGCAGGGAGGTGACAAGTTCAGGTAGAAATACAAGACCTAAGCAGGGGAGTTGTGGGAGGTAAGACAAAAGCAACAGAGCACTTACTGGATAAAGTGAATTAGTAACAATAAAAACACCTATTAGGACTCAAACTGCAAAAATGTTTGGCATATATTTTCTCCTTTAATCCTCACAAGGACCGAAGAGATAGGAATTGTTATCATCCTCATTCACGGTATCCAACCTGCGGCCCACGGGCCACATGAGGCCCAGGATGGCTGTGAATGCAGCCCAACACAGAATCGTCAATTTACTTAAAATGTTATGAGATTTTCTTGTGATTACGTGTCGCAATGTATTTATCACGTGGCCCCAGACAACTCTTCCAGCATGGCCCAGAGACACCACAAGCTCAGACACCCTGTCACGTCAGTACACCGAAGGGCAGAAGAGTTAAACTACGCAGGCCCCAAAGTCAATAACCAGCATCTGAGCCCAAGCAATCTGACTCATGCCGTCTGCACCCTAGGCTCTGCCATCCCCCAGGACATGATGTCAACACTGGAATCAAAGGAGACTGTGGAGGAACAGAAGGACGTGAGAAACGGGGCAGGATCCAGCGTGGACTGGAGGAGAAGACTATGAGGGAACCGGCCTGGAGAGAGGGATCACAGGCCTAGCGAGGTCGCAGGTCTTGGACACGGCTGGCTATGCTGCCGCCCCACTCTGCTCCCCCTAGACCAGCCAGCCGGCCTCCCCAGGCCTCTCACTCGCTGGGCCAGCCCTCCAGGGCAGAATTTGTTCTCCCCAGTTCTCCGTGTTTAACTAGATCCCAGGAACAACTACAGGAAGAAACTCTATCACCGACGCGTGTGGCTCCGCCTACCGTGATGTTGGCCCCCGTCAGGCCGTTGATGCGATGCATGTGCTTACAAAACTCGGGGCCGTGCCCTTCCCGGTCTTTATCGTTGTTGGTGACAAACAAATAGGCATGTATCATCTCATGCAGGAGGGTCTGAAACAGAAAACAATCAATTTGTGACACTTCTGAATAAAAATGCATTTTCCTACTCCGCCTGGGGTCTCGCCCTTCTTTGGCTCCCAGACTCCTTTCAGAAGCTGGTAAGAAGTCGTGGGCCTTCTCTCTAGAAAACATCCCCGCACTCAGGCCAGCACTGTGCGCAGAACCGCCACAGCTCTGCAGAGCCCGCATGGGACTCCCTGCTCAGGAGCAGCTTTTCATCCACTTATCGAAATCCAGAAGAAGAGGCCAGTGAGTTTACTGTGTAAAAATTTCACAATTCTCACTATGATTTACATAATGAGAACATTTGAACACCTGGGGGGGGGGGAATTCACAATTCTGTCTGGGGGAAAAAACACCTTAAGTGAACAAACTCAGAAAAATATATGTGCAACTCATCTCCCAGGCTACTAATTCCTAAACTATAAAGAGCTCCTAAAGTCAACAGGAAAACAACCAACATCCCAATTTTAAAATGGGTCACGGTCACAGAGAGTTCACAGAAAAATGTGAATAACCCATTCACATGAAAAAATGTTCAACTCCATTTATAAAACAAAGGCAAATTAATACTATCTAGTATACCACTTCTTGTTTATCAAGGTCAGTAAAGCTGATAAGTTACTTAAAATAAAAAGCATAAAAAATTAGTAAAGTTTGACACCATCACTAAAGCTAAAGAAAACAAACATTCCCACATATCAATGGTAGGAGTGCAGAATGGTACAACTCCTATGGAGTATTTGGGAACACCTAACAAAATTACAAGTGCATTTATCCTTCTACCCAGCAATACCCCCTGACTAATACAAAATGTCTTGAGTATTTTCATTGTGGCATTGTTTACAATGGCAAGAGCTTAGAAATAAGTGTTTAGCACTAGGGGCCTGGTTGAATGAACTAGGATACATCCACATAATGGAATACTGTGCAGCCATAAAGAAGAATGAAAAAGACCTCTATGAAATGATCTGGGGAAACCAACTGACTGTATTGTTTTAATGTAAAGTTTTAAAACAAGCTAATAAAACGAACTGCACTCCACACCAAGGATGGAGAAATTTAAGTGCAAAATTAACAAAAGCACTTAACGCTACTATTTCATAATTTGTTCTAAAAATCGCAAATACATTTTAAATTATATTTTATTGTTTATGCTGTTACAGTTGTCCCAATTTTACCCCCTTTGCCCTCCCCCACCCAGACCACCCCCCTCCCCCAGGCAACCCCCACTCCATTGTCCATGACCATGGGTCATGCATGTGTGTTCTTCGGCTGCTCTCTTCCCCGTGCTGTACTCACATCCCCACGCCTGTTCTGTGACGACCAACTTGCACTTCTTAATCCCCTCACCTTTTTTGCCCATCTCCCTGAACAACCTCTCATCTGGCAACCATCAAAATGTTCTCTGTATCTATGATTCTGTTTCTGTTCTGCTTGTTTATTTTGGTTTTTAGATCCAACTGTTGACAGATATGTATTTATGGCCATTTTATTATTCATGTTTTTAGTATTCTTCTTAAAGAAGACCTTTAACATTTCATATAGTACTAGTTTGATGATGATGAACTCCTTTAGCTTTTTCTTGTCTGGGAAGCTCTTTATTTGTCCTTCAATTCTAAATGATTGTTTTGCTGGGTAGAGCAATCTTGGTTGTAGGCCCTTGCTTTTCATCACTTTGAATATTTCCTGCCAATCCCTTCTAGCCTGCAAAGTTTCAGAAAGTAGCTGTCAGTCTTACGGGAGCTCCACTGTAGGTAACTAATTGCTTTTCTCTTGCTGCTTGTAAGATTCTCTTTGTATTTAATCTTTGGCATTTTAATTATGGTATGTCATTTTTATTTAGGGTTGTTAGGGTATTTTTATTTAATAATTTTATTTTTAGCCCTGGCTCGTGTAGCTCAGTGAATTGAGCGCCGGCCTGTGAAGCAAAGGGTCGCTGGTTCGATTCCCAGTTAGGGCACATGCCTGGGTTGCAGGCCAGGTCCCCAGTAGGGGACACACAGAGGCAACCACACACTGATGTTTCTCTCCCACTCTCTCTCCTTCCTGCCCCCCCTCTCTAAAAATAAATAAATAAAATATTAAAAAAAAATAATAATAATTTTATTTTTATAAATTGTCCCTCTTTTTTCGTAGTAAAACTTCTTCCCTTAAAATCTTTAGTCTGGTACTAATATAACCACAATAGCTTTCTGTTGTTAGGTGTTTGGATGATATACTTTTTTGATCTTTTTAAATTTAACTTATGAGCTTTTAAGTGTGTTGCTTTTAATCTAGTATGTCACTCCATGCCTTTAACTGGAGTGTTTAGTCTGTTTATATTTAATATAATATATATTTAATATATATCATATAATATTTAATATATATCATATAATATATATTTAATATATATCAGTTAATATAATTACTGATATATTCTTACCTTTCTCTTTCTTAAAGTAACCAAGCATTTCCATCTTACCATTTTACATTCAGTAGCTATTTACTTTTTAAAGAATTGAGGTAAAAAACCAGTAACATAAAACTTACCATCTTAACCATTTTTAAACATACAGTCCAGTAATGTTATGTATATCCTTCACTGTGAAACCCATTACATTTTATTTTCCTTAGAAACAGCATCCCTCATTTTTCCAAGCACACTTTAACATATTTCCCATCCAGCCGCCCCCACCCTATGCTCTTCTGTGCTTACATTTCAAGTGGGATAACTGGGGCAAGACAGGTCACCCTGTGTGCATCTTGGAGACTTTCAGGCATTTACCAGGCTCCGCTACCGAGTTTCCACTGCTGCACTTGGGCAGCAGGAGGGACCACCGCCTCCAGCTGTTCGGAGTGGCCTCGAACCAGCTGGTTTTGCCAGCTCAGCCGATGTCCTGGGAGGGCAGCACCACGGGTGGTTAGCAGAAGAGTCTGAAAACTGGTGTCTTGATGGGAAAATTTGGATTCTTAAGTTTTTCGGTTTCTAAATATGCACCTTAAACCAGTTACTTAACCTCGCTGAACCTTCATTTCCTCATGCATAAAAGTGAGGATAACACATATTGGAAATTGTAAATTACTGTAAATACTAAGTTAGATACTATACCCGAAAGCCTTTAACTTTGAAGCACTGTAAAAACATAAGGCAATCATTACTATTTACCCCAAAATTAAAGTTTGCAATGAGAGAATACGGAGGTTTTTTTACATGCATAGGTTAATTCAGTCTAAATCAGTAATAATTTCTAAATTACTGGGCTAAGAATCAAGATTATGCAAAGCATACCTCCACAAGATCCTTTCTTGGTCTCAACTTTAAAAGGGGTTCGCTGAGACGGATGGAGCACATTCCACCTCTCCCTTCATAGGTGCATATCCCAGCACACCTGAAAGACAAACCCCGCCAGAGCGTTATTTGCCAGATACACACAAAAAGGAAACATGAAAAGTCAGGTCCTTATACATTCTTGAGCAGTTCACACAAGAGAACTCCATGGCAGATGGCTTTCTTGAAAGCATCCCCACGTTGTTAAAAGAGACCTGCATCTCACCCCAGGTAGGGCGCATGAGAGCGGCAGTGGCTTCCCCTCCCCCGGCCAGGCTGCAAAAGGTCAGGATGATAGTGTTCTGCCGCTCCCTTCTCCTTTCTACGAACTAGCATTACTTGGTGGCGGTAACAGCCCCATCTCCACCAACCCATCTCCAAAGCTGTAACAGTTGATTTTTAGCTTGAATACTACCTAACTTATAGGTAGTACATAACCACCTCTCGAACTTGTTAATAAAACTCCGTTCACCTACAGGCCTACACTTTCATATCGGGATTTCTCCAACACTGCGTGTAGGGAAGGGATCCTAGGGGCGTCCCTGAAGACCCCTTGGGTCTAGAAGTATGGGAATGCCACCCCCGCCCCCAACTCTAACGCCCAGCTCACTGCTAAGTGATGGTGTCCTAACGGCACAGAAGAAAGGACAAGTCCTGAGCCCTAAGGAACTAGCAAAAGACAAATCAGAGATGTACTCATTGATTTTCAAATGAGGTGAGATTCCTAGAAACACCCTTTTTCTCAGTGTGTCCGTGGTAAGTCAAACGGGAGCGATGTGGGCCACACAACTTTCTTAAAGCTGATTCAGCCTGAGAAAGACGGCAGGGACGGAGATATAGACCAGAGGAACCAACTGCCTGGTCCGAAACCCGACCCCTGGTTTAACTGTCCTGGGTCCATCGGGGGTGGGAGAAGGGGGAGAAGAGGAGCCCTGCCCGCTTCCCCCGCACCCGGAGGGTTCGGGACTCACAGGGTCATTCGCCTGCTCCACTTCACCTCCACGGCCTCCAGCTGGCCCCAGAAGAACCGATCGTTGAACTGCACGAACAGGGCCTGCAGATCCGGGGTGGGATCCACCAACTCCCAGGACTCGTCCACTAGTGATAGGGGCTCCTGGGCCTGACTGAGCCTCGAAACCGGCAAGTTCCACTCCTCCTGAAGCCGTAGTGCCAAAACCAGGTCCTCATCCATCACTGCCAGGCTCCTAGGTGGGGTCCGCCAGCGTTGGGCTCGCTCCGGGTCGCTCCTTCCCGTCACTAAGGCTCTAAGGTCCGCTTAGAACTCTTAGACGATACCGGCTGTTGGGCTCTTGGCTCAGCCCGCGGGTCTCGCGAGAACTCAGGGGAAACTGGCTCGAGAACGATAACTGAGCTTGCCCCAAACGCCGAAGCCAAGATTCTGAGAATTAAGAAAAAGAATTCAGCATGACACCTTCTAATGGGCTCAAAACCTGGGTTCCCAGAACTCTGGCCAAGGAAGGTTTCAGGAAGCTGCTACCACCTTCACGATACGTCCGTAATTTCAAAACCCTCACGGTAGGCACATGCGCAGTACCTGTGTCGCCCTCGGCCTGGCCCTTACTCACTTCCGCGTTAGCTCCTCCAGCGCAAGCGCTCTAGGCCACTGGCGTTCCTGCGCAGGCGCATTGTCTGAGTTCCGTTCATTGCGCAGGCGCACTATCTGCAGCTCAGACTCTAGCGCAGGCGTACTGATTCCCTTCCAATTCTACTCCTTCAGCTCCCGAGCTGCACTGGGCTTGGGTGGGCCCCTACAACTGTGGCACCGGCAACAGCGAGAGTGACAGCGACTGCGTGAGACGGAAATGGCGATGGCCATGTCGGACAGTGGGGCGAGCCGCCTGCGGCGGCAGCTGGAGTCGGGAAGCTTTGAGGCGCGACTGTACGTGAAACAGCTTTCGCAGCAGTCAGACGGGGACCGGGACCTGCAAGAACATCGGCAGCGCATCCAGGCGCTGGCGGAGGAGACGGCGCAGAACCTGAAGCGTAACGTCTACCAGAACTACCGGCAGTTCATAGAGACGGCCCGTGAGATCTCCTACTTGGAGAGCGAGATGTATCAGCTCAGCCATCTGCTGACTGAGCAGAAGAGCAGCCTGGAGAGCATCCCGCTTACCCTGCTTCCGGCTGCCGCCGCCGCCGGGGCCGCAGCGGCCGCCGGGGGTGAGGAGGGAGGAGGGGGCGCGGGCTGCCGAGACCACCGCCGGGGCCAGGCTGGTCTTTTCCCTACCCCGGGCGGCGCCTCCCGCGACTGCGCCGGTCCGGGCGAGGAGGGAAAGCAGCGCACTCTCACCACCCTGCTTGAGAAGGTGGAAGGCTGCAGGCACCTGCTGGAGACGCCTGGACAGTACCTGGTATACAACGGGGACCTGGTGGAATATGAGGCGGACCACATGGCCCAGTTGCAGCGGGTACACGGCTTTCTCATGAACGACTGTTTGTTGGTGGCCACCTGGCTGCCACAGCGGCGGGGTATGTATCGCTACAACGCCCTCTATCCCCTGGATGGTTTGGCCGTGGTCAATGTCAAGGACAACCCGCCCATGAAGGACATGTTCAAGCTGCTGATGTTTCCTGAGAGCCGCATTTTTCAGGCGGAAAATGCTAAAATCAAACGAGAGTGGCTGGAAGTGCTGGAAGAAACCAAGAGGGCTCTCAGTGAAAAAAGACGAAGGGAACAGGAGGAGGCAGCAGCTCCTCGAGGGCCGCCCCAAGTCACTGCCAAGGCTAACCCGTTTGAGGATGAAGACGATGACGAACCCGCTGTTCCTGAGGTGGAAGAAGAGAAGGTGGACCTCTCAATGGAATGGATCCAGGAGTTGCCTGAAGACCTGGATGTCTGCATTGCCCAGAGGGACTTCGAAGGGGCCGTTGACCTGCTGGATAAGTTGAACAATTACCTAGAAGATAAGCCCAGTCCGCCTCCGGTAAAAGAACTGAGGGCCAAAGTGGATGAGCGCGTGCGACAGCTTACCAAGGTGCTCATGTTTGAACTGTCCCCAGGTCGTTCCCTGAGAGGTGGCCCGAAAGCTACTCGCCGGGCAGTTTCTCAGCTCATCCGGCTTGGACAGTGCACGAAGGCTTGTGAGCTGTTTCTGCGGAACAGGGCAGCAGCTGTGCACACGGCCATCCGCCAGCTTCGCATTGAAGGTGCCACTTTACTCTACATTCATAAGCTGTGCCATGTCTTCTTCACCAGCCTCCTTGAGACTGCAAGGGAATTTGAGACGGACTTCGCAGGCACTGACAGTGGCTGCTACTCTGCCTTCGTGGTCTGGGCAAGGTCGGCCATGGGCATGTTTGTGGATGCTTTCAGCAAGCAGGTGTTTGATAGTAAGGAGAGCCTCTCTACAGCGGCTGAGTGTGTCAAAGTGGCGAAGGAGCACTGTCAGCAACTCGGTGACATCGGTCTAGACCTCACGTTCATCATCCATGCCCTTCTGGTGAAAGACATCCAAGGGGCCTTGCACAGTTACAAAGAAATCATAATTGAAGCCACCAAACATCGCAACTCGGAGGAGATGTGGAGGAGGATGAACCTGATGACTCCAGAGGCCCTGGGCAAACTCAAAGAGGAGATGAAGAACTGCGGGGTGAGCAACTTCGAGCAATACACAGGGGACGACTGCTGGGTGAACCTCAGCTACACAGTGGTTGCTTTCACCAAACAGACCATGGGCTTCTTGGAAGAGGCACTGAAGCTGTATTTCCCAGAGCTGCACATGGAACTTTTGGAGAGCCTGATGGAAATCATTTTGGTTGCTGTTCAACATGTGGATTATAGTCTTCGTTGTGAGCAGGATCCAGAGAAGAAGGCTTTTATCAGACAGAACGCATCCTTTCTGTATGAAACAGTCCTCCCCGTGGTGGAGAAAAGGTTCGAAGAAGGTGTAGGGAAACCCGCCAAGCAACTCCAGGACCTGAGGAACGCATCTAGACTTATTCGTGTGAATCCTGAGAGCACAACTTCCGTGGTCTGATGCTTGGGTCTGTTTACGTGTATACATATATATTGTTTCTATATTATTTATATTTATATTAAGTCGCATTAGCATTTTCTCTGTAGTCTCAAACACAGCTTAACAATAAAAGATGCCCTCTCAGATAGAAATCCAAAAGGAGAAAGAAAAAAGTGTTAAACCCAAATAACAAAAACATTGCAATTAATAAAATATATAATATGCTTTCCTTTTAAGTTATGCTAATTCTCTCATGAATATATTCTCGCACTGTATCAGCTTATCCTTTAAGTCAAAACACACTTTCTCATAGTACATGCTGTGCAGCACAGGGAAGTAAGTAATATGTCTTAAGTATTTCATGAAAAGTTCCCCAGTTCGCTAAAATGTTAAATTTCTTAAAGGGTCCAGTGCCATATAAAACACTCTGCTTCATATACTTTCCCACCTTAAAATGTAATTAAACAATTGCAGGGTGGGGGAGGAGATGAGAAAATTGGTTTTAGGGTAAATTTTGTTCAGAATTCCTTCCTGAAAGTCGCTAGTGTACACGTGCAAATACTCTGATCCATATAGCACACACAAGGAAGCGTTCATAAAAGAGCCCAGCAAACATTTCCAGTGTGATTTGAATGGCTAGTTATTTTCAGCTGCTAATTAGCAGCTTTATAGTGTTTGATTTGGGAGCATTGACTTGAAAATCTTAAGGGCTATGACAGGTATTTTTTTCAACGTATTCCTGAACTGTCCAGCTAGGGCTTTTGTCTTTATTATTAAAAATAATAATAAAAACAGGACACATTAAGGAACCTGGCAGCACCAGTAATTTTTAGCTGCCCCTGCCTCCTTCTATAGTGGCTCAAACCTCATGCAAATGGGAGAAAAGTTTTCATTGAAATACATATTTAGATATCAGAATCTGGTGGATGAGAATTAGAAAAAAATCATATGCAAGCCCCATACTGTTCTCAAGTACGACTGCTTTGAGCAGAGGATTGTGTGTGTTTTTTTGGTACCAAAATGGAGAACAGAAAGGTGAGATGGTGCTCCCAAAACCAAGGGAGAAAACCTTCTGATGACTCTTAGAATGCCCCAGACTGCACTTTTCTTGTTTTAGCTTTTATTTTACTTGCCTTATTTTTTTCAATGAACATAATCCTTATTTCAGATTATTTAATAAAACAAAAATAACGAAGGAAATTTGAACTTCCCCAAATTTCTAGCTCATTGCCTCCGTCGTGGACCAACTCTACAACATTGCTCATACCCTGAGAGGAATTGTGCCAGCTCCGAGTTGCCCTCTCGTTTATAGGTGCCATTTCCAATGCCAATTGCTTCGAAAGGTCATTTCTTTTATCTGAATAAAAATAGTGGTATTAAGACTGTGGAAATTATGTAAAATCTCGCATAGCTTCCAATACTGGTTTAGTTAAAGGTTATAAAATTCCTTGACACAATTTTACTCAGGCCAGAGGAGCCTTTTATTTTATGTTTAGCTCTGCCTGTTTTAAAAGGTTGAGACTTATCAAGGTTAGAGATTTTCTTTGACTAAGTTTTTTTTTTTTATATATAACTTGGGGATTTTTCTAGATAATAGCCATACTGGATATCTCTGCTGAACAAAAAGTTATAATTCGTCTTGTTTAAGATCACTGGAGACTTGAATTTGTGAAAAAATTTGTGATTATTTTGTGCCACTTACAGTTTCTAAAATGATAATGTATGAAACACATATTGTGCGAATACTTGATGCTGGGTCCGTAAAATGATTGTCTGAAATCAAAACTTCTTTGAAGACATGGAGTTGTAAAAACTTAACTGTGTATACTCAGATATTTAAATGGTTGCTTCTTCATAGAACTGTCGGCTTTTTAAAACTGGAAGTCAGAATTTCCTTCTGTTAGAATGGGTGTACTCCTTCGTCAGAGTTGTAGCTGAAGGAATATGCTTTGGGTGGATCAGTTAGTGTGGGGGGTTGGTTCAAGACCCCCGCTGTGAAGAATGTACCTCTGTGCCGGGACAGAGCGATTGTATGGCTGTCCCTCGGAGTGGGGTCAGAGCTCTTCTCTCTCATTCTTGTTTCATTAGACTCCAAGGCAAGTGCTAAAACTCAAATGCACTTAGAGATTGCTCAGAATGTAGCAGGTACTGTAACAAACCACTGAAGGGTTGACTGCCTTATTTGCTGGCCTCCAACATAACACTGCCACTTGAGCTTGGAGTCACAGACTTGACTGAACTCATTACTGTTGAAAAAAGACACCCTGTGGAATTAAGTCTCTCTTTGATTAAGGCCTCCTGTCACATAAGTGCTGAAAACTCTCTTGTTTTTGTTTAAAATAGCACCTGTACTTACATGATCAGCATTTGTATTTTGCAACTTGCTTACCTGGGATTGGTAATTTGGGACTTGCCATATAGTATAAAACTGGTTTAGGGACACGTTGCCTATTGCCATGCTGTGATATGAGGGAACCTGAAACACAGGTTTTGTCAAAATAAAGCTTACAATGTTTCTTACACTGGATAACATTGGTTGATGTTATGATGTTCTACTATGTCTCTTTCCTTAACCAGGATTTAATATTCTTATGTCCTGTTACTGAATCACAGTAGCGAAGAGCCTGCTTTGGCCCTGGCAGGGTGGCTCGGTTGGAATGCCATTCCTTACACCACAAGGCTGCGGGTTCAGTCCCCGGTCAGGGCACACACCTAGGTTTTGGGTTCCTTATCCTCAGGTGAAGATGAAAAGAAAAAGAACCTAGGTTTGTTTATTTTTAATCGATTTGCAAGAGAGAGAGAGAGACACCAGCTTGTTGTTTTACTTAGTTATGCACTCAGTGGTTGATTGTTCTGTGTGCCCTGACTAGGACTGAATGCAGAACTGTGGTGTATGAGGACAGTGCTCTAACCAACTGAGCCACCCAGCCAGGGTGGCTCTGCTTTTCTATATGGGGATGATAGGTAGGAAGGTGTTAGCTAATTTAAATGTGTTCTGCTTACTGTCAGAATTGTGGGTAAATCAGCCCTGGCTGGTGTGGCTCAGTGGATTGAGCACAGGCCTATGCATTCCCAGCCAGGGCACATGCCTGGGTTGTGGGCCAGGTCCCCAGGTGGAGCCCTGCGAGAGGCAACGGATCAATGTTTCCTTCTCTCTCTTTCTCCCCTCTCTCTCTAAAAATAAATTTAAAAAATATTTTCAAAAGAAGAATTGTGGGTAAATCAGATGTTTTTAAAGATTCCCTTCCACTGGAAATTTCAGCTGTACCAAATGTGAATTTACTCTGAAAAGTAGATTATATGCCATCTGCATATTCCTAAATGGATAGAATAAAATGTAGGCCAGATGACCCAGGAACTAGGATTATAAATGACAAGGGATGTGTTTTTTTCAATTAAATACTGAGGTAACTATCACATATAATTGATGCAAAAAATGTATTGAATGCTGCGCCTCACATTGACTAGAATGTGATGCTTTCAAATTGGACAAAACGTAGTTTAAAACTGGAAAAAATAAACTTGAGAATAAGTGAGTTGTAAAACTTGCTAATTAAATTAATGAAATTAAGTAATTGAATGCAAATAGTTGCAAAAATATATAAAGCTGTTGTAGTTTAAGTACTGGGGGAAAACTGAGAAGGGAGAGAGCAGTGTTCCTTTGAGGAATTTGGAAAGGCAACCCGAAATTACGTGTGAATAGGCCTATGTGACACACTTCCAGAAGCTCCTCTGCCAAAGCGTCCGTTTTAAGTTTAGGTCAACGCTGTCGAGTGGCTCTCGCAGCCTGGTGGCCCCATCGTACCTTCTCCCCGGCAGAACAGAACATCTGCTTCCTTAAATGTTCAGTACATTCACTCAGTGTTTAATAAAATGATTATTCTAATTAGTGATAAGATTTAGTTGTTTTTACTAGTCTGTGGGAAAATAGTATCTAGTTTTGTTTGTAATTTGTGAGGTTGAGCAGGTTTTTAGTTTTTATTTCATTAAACACTTGTTTACATCATTCATTTCTTAGATTTGTCTTTGTAATTATGATTTGGTAGGAGTTTATTGTATATTTAGGAAATTAATTCTTCATATGTACAAAGTGTTGTAGTTTTTTTTTTATGTATTAGTTTGTTAGTTTTATGCTACAGTAAGTTTTAGTCTGTTATAAAGTCTGATTTATCTGTTTTCTTTTTTTCTTTGTGACTTTCCTATTTTTCATCAGGCTTAGAAAGGTCTTATTTACTCTTAGATGCTAAAAACATTCATGTTTTTCTTCTAGTAATTTATTATAATACTTAAATCTTTGCTTCATCTATAATTCATTTTAGAGTAAAAAATGATGTAAGAATTCCATTTCCCCACACATAATTAGCAAGTTGTTGCAACAATTTTGAGTCATCTTTTTTCTCCATTGACTTGAAATGGCAGTTTAATAATATATTACCTTTAGAGTAGATGTACATTTGGGTATGTTTTTAGGCTCTATATTCTTTCAATGGTATTTCTTCTTCTTTTTTAAAAGATTTTATTTATTTAATTTTTAGAGAGAGGAAGGGAGGGACAGAGAGAGGCAGAGAAACATCCATGTGTGCTTGCCTCTCAGGTGCGCCCCACTGGGGGACCTGGCCTGCAACCCAGGCATTTGCCCTGACTGGGAATCCAACCTGCAACCCTTTGGTTTGCAGGCTGGCACTCAATTGACTGAGCCACACCAGCCAGGGCATTTCACTGGTATTTCTATGTCTGTGCTGTTTCCAAGTTGTTTGAATTAACTGCAGATGTATAATATAGTTTAGTCACTGGTTGGACAGGTCTCATTTTATGCCATTGCAGGGTTTCCTAACTAGTCTCACATATTTATTATTCAGTTTGCATTTTGAGTAATTTTGTGACATTCCTCCAAAAGAGTTGGCATTCTGATTGAAATTGTATTGAGTCTATAGATTAATCTGGGGAGAATTGACATCATTATAATTTTGAATCTCCTTATTCAGTTATGCAATTGTCCTTTTGTATTTCATTTGCATTTTCAAATTTCCTTCAGGTAGACCTGGGACATTTATTGGGGTTTATTTCTAGCATTTCATCCGTTAGTGCTATTGTGAATGAAATGTTTACCTTCATTAAGTTTTCTGATTGTTCATAGGGAACACACTAATTTTAATTATAGATACTGTAACCGGTGCCTTATGTAAATATCTCATGGATTTTAATAGTCTCCTAGTTGTTTCTTTGGAGTTTTCAGGTATATAATCACATCACCTGCAAATAAAGATCATTTTGCCTGTTTTCAGTTTGTATACATTTTATGTAGTTCTCTTAATATTCTGTATTAAATTGAGCCTCCAAAACTACATTAAATCATGCAGGTAGGTTACTACTACTGATAATAATAATAATAAATATAAAAGAATAATACAATAATTAATTCATAAATAATGATACAAGGATAAACTATGTTTCACATACTCATAACTGTAAACCTACTTTTGCCCACCCCTATATTTTTTGCTTCATGTCAATATCAAGGAATTAAGAATTATACAATATGTGTATCTAGTGGGAATGTTTTTCCTGTTTTTTCCCCGAAGCATGAAAACCCAGAAGGAGGAAACCCAGTGAGGTGAGCCCAGCATCTGAAAGTCCTCTCTTTTCTTCCTGTGCCTTCTGCCATTTCACCACTGGCTGAGAAGTTGACGTGTCAACAAATGCATAGGGCTAGGGAGACAAAAACTGGACTGGGGCGTTCAAAGAAAGGGTGCCCCTGGGAAGACCCCATCTAGCTTTGGGTTGGAACCCTAAAAGTCCACACCTCGCGAATAAAGAAGCACACAGGCCTTCAAGCCCTCATTGCAGTAAGGGGATCAGAGATTGCTAGTGGCTCTTGTGGTCTGCCAGAAGCAAAATCTTTTATTGAGGCTGTTAAAATTCTCCTAGGCTTCAATAGTCTCTGTGGTCTCTATGCACAATGTTCAGCACTCAAATAAAAATAATGAGATCTAAGAGGAAAATAGACTATTTAACACACAAGAGAAACACAGCAGAAACAGACTTAATGGAAAACCCAGATAAAAGGGTTGTCATTTTAATATGTTCACAGGAATAAATAACAAGTTCTCTGCGTTTCTTAGAGACCTGGAAACTAAAACAAAAACACCACACACACGCACACAAAAAAAAACCAAACCAAAAACTAAAATGCAAACAGCTCTGGCTGGTTCTGTAGCTCAGTGGATTGAGCACAGGCCTGCAAACCAAAGAGTTGCTGGTTTGATTCCCAGTCAGGGCACATGCCCAGGTCTCGGGCCAGGCATCCAGTACTGGGCGCATGAGAGGCAACAGCACATGGTAATCGCTCCCTCTCTTTCTCCCTCCCTTCCCATGTCTAAAATAAGTAAATAAAATCTTTAAAAAAGAAAAAAATATATCCAGAGTGAAACAGAGAAACTTTCAAAAGGGCATGAAAGACATACGGGCTACATTTAAAAGGCACGATATACATGTCATTAGAACCTCAGAAGCAAAGAACATATTTTCATCTTTTTTTGCCCTGATTTTTGAGAAATTTCTTCAATTTTGACTTCTAATCTTCTATCGAGTTTTTACCTCTGTTTTCATAGTTTTAATTTCCAAGAGCTCTTTTTGTGCCTGCCTGTCCCCTTTTTATAGAGCATCTTTTGTCTCTCAGAGAATATTAAGAACACAGATGCTCCTTAACTTAGGACAGGGTTATATCCCAATAAATCCATCGTAAGCTGTAAATGTCTTAAGTCGAAGACGCATTTGAGACCCCTACCCCACCTCCACATCATAGCCTAGTCTGGCTTAAACGTTCTCAGAACACCGACATTGGCCTTGCAGTTGGGCAAAATCGTCTAACAGAACGCGTATTATATGAAAATGTCGAGTATCTTGTCATTCGTTATGCGTCTTGCTTTCACACCCTCGTGAAATAAAAAACCCGTCAGTGGAAGCCTCGTAAGTGAGGGACCATCTCTTTGTAGCTTCGCCACCACATTCAAGTGCTCTTCTCCTCCTGGTCGCACTTGCCCGCTGTTTGCTCCCTTCTTCTGCCCAGAACCACTCGGCCGCCCGCTCGTGTTTGCGCGCTGAGGGGTCGGTACCGGCCTGCCGCTCGGGGCTCCGGCTGAGTCTCGCTGACTCCCGGCGTCGGCGCGAGCGCGTCGGAGCCCCGCTGTCAGCGCTTGTCCGGCTGATCCGCTCACCTTCGGACATTTCTGTTAAATCCTCGCCCTTGGACACAGTTACCGGTTTTTGGGAGGGAGAGAGGGACGCAGGGACCTGGTGTGCCTCCAGGGCGCGCGCGACCTGGGATGCAGCCGCCTCCCGGGTGAGTGCCCGCGCGTGGACAGTCCCTGTCCCCCGCCGGGAGGGCGCGGTGCGGCAGTGGGGCCCCAAGGGCTCGGGAAGGACGGCGGGGACGAAACCGCGCCCCAGATCTCCGCGCTGCGTCCTCAGCGGTGCCGCCTGGCCCCCAGCCCAGGGAGGTACCGTTGCACCCTCCACGGAGCGCACAGTCCCCGCTGCCTCCGGTGCGCAGCGCGGGCAGTGCCGGCCTCGCGGAGCAGGGGGTGGGGGCCGCCAGCGTGGTCAACAGCTGTTCCGACGTCTGCCGGAAGGACCCCCCAGTTGCCGGGGGAGCGGGGACGCAAATGTGGAAAAATGGTTACAAGGACCAGCCATAGGTTTTCAGGACGGTATGGCAGCCCTCACTGAGAACCGAGGAGTGGGGGAGTTTCCAGAGGGTGAGGGTGAGGGTGAGGGGAGTGGGGGCGCGCAGAGGAGGAACGCAGGGCCTTCCCAACGAAGCGCGGGGCCCGACACGCCGGGCGCACTCGGACCAGCCCGGCGGCGAGGAAGGGGGAGGGGGAGTGTGCGGGCCGCGCGGGTCTGGGACCCACGCTCCCATCGCCCCCCGACTTCGCTGGCGCCTTGTTACCTGGCGGGCCTCTCCCTTCCGGCCCTGCGTCCTGGCCGGCACAGGCGGTTCGCCCCGGGACGGCGTCCCTGCCCCCTCACCCCGCCCACGCCTCGCCCGCGCCCTGCTCCTCTGCGGTGTGTTCCCCGAGTCCCCACCTTGTCCCTTCCCCCGCTTCCCGCCGTAATGCCGGAGCCTGGCCGTCCCTGACAGGCTTACCAGATAAAATACAGTGCGCAATTAAATTTGAATCTCATTCTAAATAATTCTTGTATAAGTGTGTCCCAAATGTTGCAGTTCTTTGGACACATTTAAGCACCCTAACTACCACTGTTGAAACAATAAAATAAAACCCACTCCGTTCCAGGCCAGCTGCCCGCGGCGGGTTTTCTCCGGCCCCGCGTACGGTCTGGGGTCTCCCCGCGGTGAAAGACGCGCTCCGGACGGGGGCAGCCTGCCACCTGCTTTGTCGGGAACGAGACCGGGCTGTCCCCATCCACCTGGCTCCCCTGTCTTTGTCCCGCTTCCTCCAAAGTCAGGCGAGCAGGGGCTGCTTCGTGGTCAGCACAACCTCTCGCCTTACCCTCCTTCGCGGGGACGCACCGGGCGGGGCGGGTCCTGCTGCGGGTCACGGTCTCGGGTCCACGCGGGTTACTGCTGCTCGATGTCCCTTTCTGGCCACCGGCTCAGGGGCGCCTTCAACCCGGCAACTCTGCGCCCTGTTTGCGACTCAGTACCTTTTCCAGACGGCCCCTGTCCGGGCTCTGGGATCTCGGGAACGTGGCCTGGGGGAGAGGGCGCCGGACCGACACCCTCCCTAGCTTCTTCGGCCCGGGGTTTCTCCCTTCCGCTCCGGTCACGCGGCGCGGCTCCTTCCTGCCTTGGACTCCAATCACCTGGAAGCCCAAGAGGGAAGCATTTAAAGATTTTACCTATTAGAGGGAGAGGAAAGAAGGAAGGGAGAGAAGGAGGGAAACGCGTGTGCGAGAAACAGAGATTGCTTGCTTCCTGCACGCCCCCAACAAGGGGGTTGGCCCGAAGCCCAGGCAAGTGCCCTGACTGGGAATCGAACCTGCGACTCAGTCACAGCAGCCAGGGCTCGCGGGGCAATCGTTTTGCCTTCCACCCTGCTGCTAACTTTCCCCAAGTCAGGG
>PVKM010020472.1:0-23375 GCA_004027735.1 Carollia perspicillata | reverse complement strand
TTAAATGCTTTATAGCATTCGCCTGTGAAACCATCTGGTCCAGGGCTTTGTGTGTTGGGAGTTTTTTTATTACTGCTTCAATTTCATCTGCTGTTATTGAT
Organism: Carollia perspicillata; assembly: GCA_004027735.1. Lineage (NCBI taxonomy): Eukaryota > Metazoa > Chordata > Mammalia > Chiroptera > Phyllostomidae > Carollia > Carollia perspicillata. Next base: position 23,274 of record PVKM010020472.1, on the reverse strand, counting down.
CTATTCATGCTTTCTGCTTCTTCTTCATTTAGTTTTGCAAGGATATATTTTTCTAGAAATTTGTCCCTTTCATCTAGGTTTTCAAATTTCTTGGCATACAATTCTTCATAGTAATTTCCCACAATCTTTTTTATTTCTCTGGTATCAGTTGTAATCTCTCCTCTTTTATTTCTGATTGTGTTTTTTGGGGGGGTCTTCTCTCTTTTTTTTCTTGATGTGCCTGCTTAAAGGCTTGTCGATTTTGTTTATCTTTTCAAAGAACCAGCTCCTGGATTCATTGATCCTCAGAATTGTGCTTTTAGTCTTTCTGTCATTTAATTCTGCTCTGATATTGGTTATTTCCTTCCTTCTACTAGCTCTGGACTGTCTTTGTTGTTGTTCCTTGATATCTTGTAGACGAAGGGTTAGGTTGTTTGTTTGAAATGTTTCTATCTTTTTTAGGTAGGCCTGTATTGCTACAAACTTCCCTCTCAGGGCTGGCTTGGCTGTGTCCCATAAGTTTTGGGTTGTTGCAAGTTCATTTTCATTTGTTTCCAGAAATTTTTTGATGTTTTTCCCTAATTTCATTCTTGTCCCATTCATTGTTTAATAGCATGCCATTCAATTTCCATGATGTTCACTGCTTTGGGTTTTTTCCCTTGGGGTTGGTTTCTAGTTTCAGTCCCTTGTTGTTGGAGAAAATGCTTGCTATTATTTCAAAATTTTTGAATTTGTTGAGGTTTGTTTTGTGTCCTATCATATAATCTATATTTAAAAATGTTCGATGTGCATTTGAAAAAAAATGTGTATTTAGCTTCTTTGGAATGGAGGGCTCTATATATGTTAGTTAAGTATATTTCATAATTTCATTGTTCAATGCCACAATATCTTTGTTGATATTTTGTTTGGAAGATCAATCCATTTTTGACAGCAGGGTGTTAAAATACCCTAGTATAATTGTGTTGCTTTCAATATCTTTTCTGAAGTCCTCTAAGATTTTCTTTTTGTGTTTGGGTGCTCCTTCATTGGGTACATTTATATTTACAGTGTTTATGTCTTCTTGGTGTATTCCTTCTTTGAGTATCATGAAGTGACCCTCTGGGTCTCTGTTTATGGACCTTTTTTGAAGTGAATTTTGTCTTATATGAGTAGTGCTACCCCGGGTTTGTTTGTTTTTTTTTTCCCTGTTTGTTTGCTTGGAATATTTGTTTCCCACCCTTCATTTTCAGTCTGTGTAGGTCTTTTGTCATGAGGTGGGTCTCTTGTAGGCAGCATATGTGTGGGTCATGCTTTCTTATCCAGTCAACTATTCGATGTGTTTAATTGGAGTACTTAATTCATTTACGTTTAAGGCTATTATTGATAGGTACTTATTCATTACCATTTTCATGCCTGTATTCCTCTCTCTCTGTCTCTTTTCCTTCCTTACCTTAAAGTAATCCCTTTAGCATCTCTTGCGGAGCTGGTTTGGTAGAGGTGTATTCTTTTACTCTTCAATCATCTGGAAATCTTATTTGGCCTTCTATCTTGATTGAGAGTCTTGCTGGTTAAAGTAGCCTTGGTTGCAGGTCTCTGCTTATTACTTGGAATATTTCTTCCCATTCTCTTCTGCCTTGGAGCGTTTCCATTGAGAAGTCTGCTGCTAACCTTATTGGGACTCCCTTGTATGTTACTTCCTGTTTATCCCTTGCTGCCATTAAGATTTCTCTTTGTCTTGGAATTTTGCCTTTTTAATTAGGATATGTCTTGAGGTGGGCCTCTTTGCGTTCCTCTTGATTGGGACTCTCTGTGTTTCCTAGATTTGTGTGACTTTTTCTCTCATCAAATTAGGGAAGGTTTCTATCATTACTTTTTCTAATAGGTTTTCTATCCCTTGCTCTTCTTCTCCTTCTGGTATCTATATTATACGGATATTATTGTGTTCCATATTGTCTTGCATTTCTCTTAATCAATTTTTATTCTTTCTGAGCCTCTTTTCCTTTTCTTTCTCTTTCTGGGTGTTTTTTTCTACTTTGTCCTCCAGCTCACTGATCTTATCTTCTTCTTCATTGATCCTGCTTTTGATTTCTTCTACTATGTTCTTCAGTTCAGATATTGTATTCTTCATTTCCTCTTGCCCCTTGTTGATAGTCTCTATTTCCTTTTTCATGTTGTTGTAGCTTGCAGTGAGTTTATTGTAGTTTCCTTGCAGTTTCTGGTAATTTTCTGTGAGCTCATTGACCTTCCTGATTACCATTGCTTTGAACTTAGTATCTGATTGTTGAGTTGCCTCTACTTCATTTAGCATTCTTTCTGAGGCTTCTTCCTTTCCCTTCATTTGAGGATTATTTCTTTGTCTTCCCATTGTTTGTGGGACTCTTCTTGTTAGCTCCAGCTTCTTAAATTGATCTTTTCTGGCTCCCTGGCTTTATGGTGTGAACTTCTGTGGTGAAATAACTGTGAGATTCAGTGGATCAGTCTCCTTGGGGTATCCTGGTGTTCACAGCTTCTACCTATTCTTTTTTGTGATCAGGTTGAGGGGTAAGGCAAAATGGTTTACAACAGCAAAAGAGTATTCTAGGACATTTACAGTAGCAGCCAGTAGAGGAGAGATACAAGATCCTTTCACTATGTATGGTGTTTGCCTTGATATTCTACCCAACTAACCACTTTTTAGAAAGGATGGAAAGAAGATAAGAAACTTGTTGGGGAGGGATGGATTGTGAGTTGGATCTAGAAAGAAGTGAGGTTGTGGGAGATCAGATTCTCAGGTAAGATGAGAGTAAAGGATAATAAATAAGTGTAGTGTGTTGGAGAATAGAGTTAACCCCTACCGTAATAGATTTCAGGAAACCATGAAGTGGGTTAAGATCTGGGAGGGGTGTTTTGTAGTATTTACAATTGCATGGAATAGCTATTATTTACAATAATATTAGAGCAACTATCATGACAGAATCTATGAGGTCTAGATAAGAAGAATAAGGTGTACAGGCCCTTGAGTAGTGTGCTAGTGGAACACAGGTGAAGTGAAGGATAGTAAATTAGCAATATACTATGAATGAGAGAACAGGGGAAACCTGTCAAACAATACAATATAACCAGCCAAGTGAGGAAGACTACACAGAAAGAAGAGGAATAGAAAAAATACTACTCAAATAGAAGATGTAAGAATAATGAAAAATAATGGTACAAATATGCAATAACTTGCAGGTTCTCTGTAATATCAAAGTGAAATTTGTCTCACTGTCTCAGCTGTTGGGATGCCCCCTCTTTGGGTCCAACTCTGATCTTTTCACAGTTCTGGGTTTTTGTTTTTGTTTTTTCCTCACTTGTGGGTGTTTAAAAAGAAAAAAAAGCAGAAGGAAGGAAGAAGAGATAAAATTGGAAAGAAAGCAAGACGGAATAAAACTAGAAAGAAGGAGAGAGAAGCAAAAGAAAATGAGAGTTATACAAATAATAAGAATTTAAAAACAAAAAATTACTAAAAAATATCAAACAAACAAACATAAAATCCTCTTGCTGGTTTCATACTGGCCAAACTATTTTTTCTGATCTTGCTGGCTGCAGCAGGCTGAGGGTCAATTGGTATTGCTTTTCTCCCTTCCTGTTCAGCACTCAGTCAGCCTCAAATGTACTCTCCCCAGAGCTAGCCTGGTGCCTCTCTGCAGGTCCTTGGGTGTGGTCTCCAGGCTTCCTGTCATGTGCACGCTCACCCTGGGTTTACTGGTGTGGGCTCCAGGTCTTCCACAAAGCGTGCTATCCTGGGTTGAAAGCACAGGTGGATAGCCATGCCACCTCTGGTCAATGGGTTAGGGCGCACACTCTCCCCAGGGCTATCCATGGGTGCTCACAGACCCTGTGTGTTTGCCACTTAGTCCTTATTCCCCTTTCTGCAACTGCAAGCAACCAGGTCTCTCCCTGTTCTGCTCAAATCTTGTTTGTCTGGGGAAGGAGCAGTTAACCCAGCTCTCTCCCAAGAGCCCTGTGGCAGACCAAGCGAATGCAGGGCCAGGGGTTGCAGCCTCCCTGGTCCCTGCACTGATCCCTGGGCTCTTATTGTCCTGAGGCAGTCTACTTACCATCTGATTTTGCAATGTCCGCTACAATTTTTCATCTATTTTCATATACGCTGCGGTGCTGTTGGCTGTTTGCTCTGTTCCTCTGTAGACTGGTTAGGTTTTTCTCCCGTGTGTAGGGGGAAATGAAATCTGCTCCCTCTGACCATGCCACCATCTTCCCTCCTCTATATCCACTATTTATAAATATTACAAATTGTCTTAATACTCACACTATATTCACACATGATACTTGTCTTTGAGATCTAGAAAATAGGCACTTCTTATTGACTTAGGGCAAGCAAAAATTTTGGCTTAAGTTCTATTACTATTTGTGTTACTTCATGAAGAATAAAATATTTATGTATTTCTGACAGCCAATTTCTTTTACTTGTATATAAACTCATTATATTCCTGTTCACATTGAAAATTATAACAGCAGAATTTTATTGAGTAAAACTTAAAAAAGTGTTAATTTTGTATATGTAAATCAGAATGGTTCATTGTGATATTTGTCCTTAACAAATAAATAAAAACAACAATAAAACATAAAAGTTTCCATTAAAAATAAAAAACAAATTGCTAACAAAGAGATTAAAATTAACAACATTCTCTAATGTTTCACACTCTACTTAGTACACTTCTGTTCTCAGTAACGAACAATATGTTTCTCCACACATTGTTTCCCTTGAGCGACATTCCACTTAGATGCATGTGTTCTTGGTAATGTAAAAGTCAATAATGGGCATTTTTAATTAATTTTTATTGTATATTTTTCTATTACCATTAATCCCCCTTATAACCCTTCCAGCTCACAATCATCACACTGTTGTCCGTATCCATGAGTCCTTTTCCCTTTGTGCTTGATCCCTCCACCCTCTAACCACCACCTCTCCCCTCAGAGCAGGCAGCCTGTTCTCTATCTATAAGCTGGTCTCTGTTTTGCTTGTTAGTTCAGTTTGTTCATTAAATTCCATATGAGTGAAATGATAGGGTATATGTCTTTCTCTGACTGGCTTATTTCACTTAGCATAATGTTCTCCAGGTCATTCCATACTGTCATAAAGGGTAAAATTTTCTTCTTTTTTACAGCTGAATAGTATTCTATCGTGTAAGTGTCCTATAGTTGTTTTATATACTCATCTGATGATGGAAATTGTGATAGTAAATAACTCTGCAACAAAACACAGGGGTGCTTATGTTCTTTTGAGTTAGTGTTTTGGGCTTCTTCAGATAAATTCCCAGAAGTGGAATTGCTGGGTCATAAGGCAACTCCATTTTTAATTTTTGGAAGTGTCTCATACTGCTTTCCACAGTGGCTGCATCAATCTGCATTCCCGTCTACAGTGCAAAACAGTTACCCTTTCTCCACATCCTTACCAGCATCTGTTGTCTGTTGATTTATTAATGATAGCAATTCTGACTCATGTGAGATGATAACTCATTGTGATTTTAATTTTCATTTCTCTGAGGATTAGTGTTTTGAAGCTTTTCATATGTTTACCAGACTGATTAAAAAAAATAAAGACACACAAATAAATAAAATAAGAAATGAAAGAGAAGAAATAACAACTGACACCAAGGAAATACAAAATATTATAATAAAAATGTTATGAACAACTATATGCCAACAAATTGGATGACCTGGACAAAGTGGATAAATTCCTAGAATTATGAAATCCTCCAAAACTAAATCAGGAAGAATCAGAGAATCTGGAAAGACAGATAACTCCTAGTGATATTAAAGCGGTAATCAAAAAACTCCCAACAAACCAAAGCTCTGGACTAGATGGTTCACAGATGAATTTTACCAATCATTCTGAGAACTAACACCTCTCTTTCCCAAACTATTCCAAAAAGCTTAAGAGGAGGGAAAACACCCAAGCTCATTTTATGAGGTTAGCAGTGTCTTAATTCAAAAACCAAATCAAGATACTACAAACAAAACAGAGAGAGAGAAAATTATAGGACACATCCAATAAAAATAGATGTTAAAATCTTTAACAAAATATTAGCAAACTGAATATTGCAATGCTTCAAAAAGTTCATAGACCATGATAAAGTAGGATTTATTCTGGGAATGCAAGGTGGTTACAACATTTGCAAATCAAAAACGTGATACACCACATAAACAAAACAAAGTATAAAAACGATGTGATCATATCGATAGATGCAAAAAAAGCATTTGATAAAATCTAGCACCCATTTATGATCAAAACTCTCAGCAAGGTGCGAAGAGGGGGAACATATCTAAACATAATAAAGGCCATATATGACAAATGCACTGCAGCATCATACTCAGTCAGGAAAACTACAAGCATTCCCCTTAAGACTGGATACAAGACAGTGTGTCTGCTTTCACCTCTCTTATTCAGCACAATACTGGAAGTCATAGCTATAGCACTTAGAGAAAAGAAGAAATAAAAGGCACCCACATTGGAAAGGAAGAAGTATTATAAAACTGTCTTTATTTGCAGATCACATGGTACTCTACATAGGGAACCTTGAAGATTCCACCAAGAAACTACTAGAACTGATCAATGAATTCAGCCAAATAGCAGATACAAAATTAATATCCAGAAATCAAAAATTGCATTTTTATATGCCAATAATGAACTATGAGAAAGGGAAATTAATAAAATAATTCCATTCACAATTGCTTCAAAAGGAATGAAATATCTAGGAATAAAATTAACCAAAGATGTAAAAGATCTGTACTTGGAAATTTATAACACTGAAGAAAGAAATTAAAGAAGACACAAATAAGTAGAAGCACATACCATGTTCGTGGATAGAAAGAATTAATGTCATCAAAATATACATACTATGCAATGCAATCTATAGATTTAACAGAATTCCTATCAATATATCAAAACATCAATGATGTATTTCACAGGACTAGAACAAATAGTTCAAAAATGTATATGGAACCACAAAAGGCCCCATATAGTGACAGCATTCCTGAGAAAGAAAGAACAAAGTTGGAGGAATCACTCTACTTAATATTAAACTATACTGTAAGGCTATAGTAATCAAAACTGCATGATACTGGCATGAAAACAGACATATTGATCAATAAAACAGAATAGAGAGACCAGAAACAAACCCACACCTATATAGTAGATTAATATTTGACACAGGAAGCAAGCTCATACAATGGGCTAAATACAGTTTATTCAATAAATGGTGCTGAGAAAATTGGACAGATAAGTGCAGAAAAATGAAACTAGACCACTTTCTTATATCACACACAAGAATAAATTAAAATTAATCAAAGACTTACTTAATCATTAGACCTGAAACCATAAATATCCTAGAAAAACACATCAGCAATAAAATATCAGATATTGCTTGTAGTAATATTTTATCTTCTATATCTCCTCAGGCAAAGGAAACAAAAGAAAAAATTAACTATTGGGACTATATCAAACTACAACAGTTTTGCACAGCAAAGGAAAATAGCAACAAAATAACAGGCAATCTACTAAATGAGAGAGTGTATTTGCTGATACATCTGATAAAGGGTTAATATCCAAAATGTATGAACAACTTGTAAAACTCAACAACAAAAAAAGAAAACAACTAAAAAATGGGCAAAGGGCCTCAATAGACACTTCTCCATAACGGACATTTTCTTTAAATTATCCAAACTTTACTCAGGCTGTCACCCCAAATCAACTTTAAACTGTTTAAAGAAACATTTTTCTGAATACTGAAGCTTCTTCTCCCCTCAGCTTTCTCTGAAGCTCTGTATTCAATTACCATGTAATTTATTATTCTATTGTGTCATTCTCTAGTTACCTTTCATGCATTATTTTCTGAACTGCAAGACGAAAAGACAAGTCTACATAGCACCCAATTCATAGAGCACACAGCTCCTAGTTTAATATAAGATGCACCACATGTAGTCTAGTTGTTATTTACAATTTCTTTAATTTTTAAACAATTTTTTATAAATAACACTTGATGTGTTACTGACAGTAATAATGTATTATTCATACACAATTCATTTTGCAGAAAGAAAGTAAATAGTATAACATCCCGTTTGTAATAGCTAAAGACCTGGAAATAAGTCTATACTGTTGATTCTCAATTGTTCACAACTACTGGAGTATAATTCAGATGAAAACTCCCTCAAAACTTAATAGTCCAAAATAGTTCATGGCTTTATACATAGCAAGCTAAACTATGCTTAGTTCATTTTACAAAGGACATGCAAATTATTCAGACATAATGAATCATAGAGTTTACTTAATTAAAGCCTATTTTTCCTGTTGACCATAACTAGCCCTAATGTGTTCACAAACAGAAATAAATCTATATAGTTCAAGCCACAAAAAGTAACTCTTGAACAACAGCCTGTTACCCCATAAGTCAAAATAGTAATTGTAAGAATTTGAGTATACTATGTGCATAATCATGCAGTATCATTTCAAATCAATTACAATATTTCCCCTTAAGAATTTGTAATGACATTCAATAATAAATAATAACCTGTAGGGGAAGTATAAGTGGAGGTGAAATGTAGAGCAGTAATTTACCAGAAGTTCACCCTTACTGGCTAACTTTATCTATGCTGAATACCTGTACAATTTGCTTATGCAGGTAACAGCATAAACTCCAACCCTACTCCCCCACCTGTCAACCTCAATTGACTTCTCTGTTTACACTGCTTATTATTAGACATTATGAAGAGGAGCACTATATTCAAACAACATTTCAATCTGTAGTATAAGTACCTTCCAGAAGAAAAAAACATGACTACTTCATGTAATTAAAAACACAGTGATAGCAGATAAGAGTCTATAGTCTTGTAGCACTTAAATCTTTTCATAACTATTATTAGGTGGTATAACCAACAATACTGAATATTTATGCTTCACAGAAAAAATTTCATGGAAAAGTAAGAATTTTAGTTTTCTACTATGGTCTAACATATACCTTTTAGAATTTACATAATTTCTGGTCATTAATAAATTAAGATGTATAATTTCATAAAAATGTTACAATACAGGTGAATCTTTTATGATTTATTTCAATTCTGGGAAGAAACTTAAGGAGAAGGGGAAGAAAATGAGTCAAAAATACATTTAATTTTTGAAAGTACCACATTTTCCCCAAATTAAACTATTATTTGGGACTAGTACAGAATACTTTTAAATGGCCATTATTTGTAACTAAGAATGCAGTCCTATAATATGCTTAATTTTTGTTTTTCTTTAGTGTGCACAAAGTTAAAATACCTCCACATCATATATATAAATGTGTGTGCATAACAACTTCTAAAGCACACTTCCCCCATTTCAACATTTAATTATTTTGAATTACCCTATTCATGTTTGAGCTGGAACTAAACATCAGGGGAAAGTATCGAAGAGTAGGTGAAATTTCCAACCTGATGTCTCAGCTAACAACTTTTTTATTAAGGTGTATTACAGTTTAATTTGCTTTATCTTTTTTAATATTTCTCCCCATCTATTACTGTCAAAACTATTCATACATCTTAAATGCAGGCATCTTATTTTTTATAACCACAATAAAATGTCAAGTGTGGATTTTTATTTAGAAATGAGCCACTGCATGGGAATGCTGAAGGAATGATCTGCAGGTCAACAGTGGGGGTCCTCTCCGTTCACTGAATGTGACAGCAAACGGCTTGCTGCTATAACCAACTAGCCTCAAGCTTCATGGGTTTGACAGAGTGAGTGTTTATTTCCCAGCACAGAGCAGTCTGTGGTGTTCCTGGTGCAGGTGGGATGTGAAACACCTCTAGTTCCCTACTGGTTCATGGACTCAGACTGATGCAAAATCTTATAATGCTCCATCTCTACTGCAACATACTTCACTATTGCCTTTGCTTTTAGTGAGTCTGGTCCCCTTAATATCTGCCATGAAGCTATGACCTGCCTTTTGATCATGTCGTTTTGCTCCATTCCTGTGACTCTCCTCATATTTTTTGCGCTGGCAACTCTGACCTTTTTCTCTCCAGGACTCACACTTCTTCCTTCTTCCTTCTGTGACTGATGTTCCTTGTGATGGAAACTTCTTTCTTCATTTATGTGGATAAATTCTAGAAATATTATATGTTTCAGCCTAGATGGCACTTCTGGAAATTCAGAAGTGACCCTTCTATTTCTCAACTGCACTTTCCATAACATACTGTATGTCGTACCATAATGACATTTATATTATACTACAATATCTTCTTTGCTTCTTGGATACATTTGAGAGAATAAAATGTTGGAAGGTATGGACTATGTTTTCTATTCCATTTTATCTCCAGGATATAGCACATGACTAGCCAACAATAACCATCAAGGTAAAAATACTAAATAAATAAATGGGGAAATTATTTTGTACTGGAATTGCAATATAAGTCCCATATTAATTAGTGTTAGTAGTAAAAACAGAAAAAGAAAAAATAGAACAAAATATATGCAACTTTTAAAAATTAATCCCAAGTGAAAATGGATAAGGCATTTCATTAATTTTTAAAAAATACAAAGAAAACAAAAGATAAAATGGCTTACATTAACATTTAACACTATTGTACATTTTAAAAAGTTACACATAAAACTACAAAGTATGAGGTAAATGAGGAACATTTTTGCAATCAATTTGATAGGTGAATCATATTTCTTAAAGTATACAAACTTTTACAAATCATTAAAACACTTAAACATATTAGAAAATGGACATTTATTTTAAAAATTATTATAAATCTAAAGAAAAAATGTTGCTAAGAAGGTAAATCCTTTCTGGTAATAAAAATAAAAATACTTTTATTTTTTCCCATTAAAGTGGCAAAAAAAAGAGGCAAATATAATGGTGGTAGAAGGAAATATGCCATGTGCATTACAAGACTGAAAAATATGCATATCATTTTACTCCATACTTCCAAATAGAGAAATTTATTCTAGCTAAACAGTTGAGGTTATCTTTGGAAATAAATATGTCATATGATTAAAGTAGCACATATTATAATACATATTTAGAAACTAAATTTTCAAAAATATGTATATTATTACTTAAATAAAATTTAGTGTAAATATGAAAAAATGTTGTTCAATGACCTAAAGTTTTTTTTATACTTAGGTAGGGGAATATGTTTTATTTCCTTGTGGAATCTACCTTTCTTTCAGTTGCCTGAGTTTCCTGGAAACTCTGCTCTGCTGTAGAGTTCTGCTAGGTCTGCCAAGCGCTGCCCAGGTCCGGGCTGCGTCCAGAGCTATAGCAGCAGATTAGGAGGTTGGATATGGCCCTGCCTTTCCTTCCCCCTTTTCCACAAACTGTCTACACTCAGTCTTAAACTTTGGCCTTTTGAAAGACTGAAAAAAAGAAACCCCAAAACCGATGTAGTCTATTTCCATTTTTTGGGGTGCTACAATCTTTCTCAAAAGAGTGCAATAAAGAGCCAGTTACCTATTCAGTACAGTTGATAGAAAAGATCAAACATAGAGAGAGAGAGAGAAAGAATAATATTCAAAAATATTATCACCCACATATTGAAAGGATTTCCCACAACCAGGATCAAATAAACATTAATTTTTATTTTTAATATTTTTATGGTGTCATTCATGTTAACTTGTGTGATATCTTTGTGATAGAGCTTGAGAAAAGATCCGACTTTATTCTGAGAAAATGAGCTTTCCAACACCATCTATTAAAGAGTGACCTTTTTCATTAATTTAAAATGTCAAACCTATCAGATACAAAATAATGCCAAGCACAAGTCACTGTACTTACCTTTATGTTTTAATTTTGTTCCATTGATCTAGTTTTTTGTTATATTTAAATAATTTTCAATATTTATTCTTTATGGTAAGTTTTTGTATTCATTATTATAAATCAACATAATTATACCATTTGGTATAGTGCAAATAAATGCTTTGTAAATGCTGACAACAAATTATAATTTTTGCTCATCAAGTTAAAACTAGGAAATGTTCTGAGAAAGGATTTTAAATTGCAGTTTTATCTTTTTAATGAGTATCATGGATGTGCTTTGGCCTATTATTAATCTTTAATTTTAATACACACCATGATTGATATGACATTATTGCAGCCTCAAGGATTGTTTTCTTCTTCCTTCTTTTCTGACTACAGATCTTATGCAGCCATCTCTGATAAATTACACTCTTATTTTAAGTCTATAGAGTTTGTTCATTTTAATACAGGGCTTGTGTGACAGCTTGTTCTGAAATCCTAACAAGGGATTTCTGCATTAGATGAAGCTTTTTGTGAATAACATCAGTTGCCTGAGGTTGCCAGTCGTCCAAAATTGGACTCTTACCCCCTTGGACTGGCCTGAAACTTTCACCATTAAACTAAGCTTGAGATATTCCAGAAATCAGAGCTCAATGGTCAAGTACTATGCAATAATCCACTTGGGGAGGCAGCTCCCTGGGTTAAGTGTAATTTTGTAAGAACTCTTGATTTATCAGGCAGCATTTCCTAGTACACTTGTACCACACTGGAAATCATTTCCTTGCTGTCAACATATTCTTTTTTAAAAGGTGTTAGGCCCTGGCTGGTGTGGCTCAATGGATTTTGAGTGCTGGACTGTGAAACAGAGTTGCCAGTTCGATTCCCAGTCAGGGCACATGCCTGGGTTTCAGTCCAGGTCCCCAGTAGGGGGCATGAGAGAGACAACCACATGTTGATGTTTCTCTCCCTCTTTCTCTCTTCCTTCCCCTCTCTCTACAAATAAATAAATAAAATATTGAAAAAATAAAAGATGTTAGAACTGCTTTAAAATGAGCACCACACATTTCCCAGGGATAGCAGGACTATGTTCTAATTTTAATACACTGAGTGAAAAATCCAATCACTTTCTTCCAAATCCACTTCTTTCTTCCAAACTCCAGTTCATTACACCCATCTAAAAATAAATTGTGCCTGGAAAAGCAGTATAATTGATTCTATCAGTCACAATAACAAGGGAATAGAGGCGAGAGCATTGAGCATGACACTGAACACTTGAGTTGCATTTATTACAAGAATCCTAACAAGTAGACAGTGCCAGCACCCACCCTCATTTTAGAGATGAGGTGATGGAGGTTTAACAGGTATAATATTTGGTCATTATCACATTGCTAATATGTTGTAGACCCAGCACTAGAACATTGGGTTACCTGACTTTAAATATCAAACACTGTATAAATATTCAACAAAATATTTTAAAAGGATAGATATTAAGTACCTAGTGTCTGAAACAAATTTGAGTTTAACCATCTCAGAAAATTTTTTTCTCTAATTTTAATCATCACCTGAGGATGTTTTTTTTTCTTTTAATTCTATTTTATTGATTAAGCTACTAGAGTTGTCCCAATTTTCTCCCTTTGACCCCTTCATCCAGCACCTCCTCTCCCTCAGGCAATACCCACACCATTGTTCATGTCCACGGGTCATGCATATAAGTTCTTTGGCTACTCCATGTCCTATACTGTACTTTACAACCCCATGTCTATTCTGTAACTACCAATTTGTACTTCTTAATCCCCTCACCTCTTCACTCACTCCCCCACAATCCTCTAACATCTGGCAACCATCAAAATGCTTTCTATATCTATAATTCTGTCTCTGTTCTTGTTTGCTTCATTTGGGGGTGTCAAACTCATTTTCACCAGGGGCCACATCAGCCTCACAGTTGCCTTCAAAGGGCCAAATGTAGTATTAGGACTGTAAAAATGTAATGACTCCTTAACAGTTAAGCAAGAGCTTGGCACTGCTGCCAGGTAGAGACAAGGTACTGGGCCAGATAAAACAAGGTGGAGGGCTGGATTCGGCCCGTGGGCCTTGTGTTTGCCATCTGTGGCTTAGTTTGTTTTTTTTATATTCAATTGTTGATAGAGTTGTATTTATTACCATTTTATTGTTCACAGTTTTGATCTTTTTCTTAGATAACTCCCGTTAACATTTCATTCAGTAATGGTTTGGTGATGATAAACTCCTTTAGTTTTTTCTTCCCTGGGAAACTTTATCTGCCCTTCAGTTCTAAACAATAGCTTTGCTGGATAGAGCAATCTAGGCTCTGGGTCCCTACTTTTTATGACCTTGAATATGTATTGCCAATCCCTTCTAGCCTGCAAAGTTTCTTTTGAGAAATAAGCTGACAGTCTTCCAGGAGCTCCCCTGTAGATAACTAACTTTCTCTTGCTGCTTTTAAGATTCTCTCTTTATCTTTAAACTTTGGCATTTTAGTTATGATGTGTCTTGGAGTGAGACTCTTTGTATCCATCTTGTTTGGGACACTCTGTGCTTCCTGGATTTGTATGCCTATTTCCTTCACTACATTAGGGAAGTTTTCTTTCGTTATTTTTTCAAATAGATTTCCAGTTTCTTGGTCTTTCTCCTCTTCTTCTGGAACCCCTATGATGCAAATGTTGGACCTCTTAAAGTTGTCCCAGAGGCTCCATATACTATCCTAATTTTTTGGATTTTTTTAGACTTGTTATTCTGGTTGGTTATTTTTTATTTTTGTTTTGTTTTTTTCTTTTTTCTTTTCCTCTTTTTTTTGGCTTCCTATGTTCTAAATCATTGATTTGATTCTTGGCTCCATCTATTCTACTGTTGTTTCCCTATGAATTATTCTTTAATTAGTGAATCCTTCATTTATGACTGGATCCTCTTTATGCTATTGAGGTCCTCACTAAGTTTGGTGAGCATCCTTATAACCAGTGTTTTGAACTCTGCATCTGATAGATTAATTATCTGTATTTTGTGTAGTTCTTTTTCAGGAGATTTGATCTGTTCCTTCATTTGGACCATATTTCTTTGTCTCCTCATTTGGAAGCCTCCTTGTGCTTGTTTCTATCTGTTAGGTAGAAGTGCTACGAGTCCCCATCTTGGTAGTGTTGTAGTGTGGCCTAATGTAATAGGTGTCCTATAGGATCCAGTGACACAACCTACCCTGTCACTTAAGCTGGGTACTTAACATGTGCCCTTCATGTGGGCTGGTACATGTTCCTGTTGTAGTTGAGCCTTCATTACTTTTGGCGGGTTAATAGGAGAGATTTACTCAGGCCAGTCAAGTACAAGGATTGGCTTTAATCACTTACCACCAATCTCCTCCCTCTGTGGAGGATCAACTGTGTAGGGGCAGGGTGGTGGTACTCCAACATGATCTATAGCTGTCCACTGGGTACACAGGCTCTGGGTGGTGCAGGCCAATGCCAGCCCCAAACTGTATTCTGCCAAGGGCCCCCCTGCATGAGCTATAAAGCAATCTGAAATGGCTGCACTTGTACCAAGCTTGGAGATGAGGGCAAGCTGTGAAACTAGGCTAGCTGCTGCTAGTGTGGGGCCAGAACCAATTAGCAAGAAGTACAGAGACTGGGGGCTCACTGAGGCCAGCTGGTGCTTCTTTGAAAGTATTTATGAAGTTCTGAAGCATGATCCAAGACCAGCTATTCATATGGAAAAGTCATGGTTAACAGTTTGGGTGGGCCTGTAAGGTGTGCGGGACAGAGATTCAGGGGATCTACAGGGTGGGGCCAACAGTGTTAGTCAGGTTGATGGAGTCTCAGACCTGCCTGCCAAGTCTGTGGCTCTGTCCTGGGAGGGCTCAGGAAAGGGACAATGGCTTCTTTCCACCTGTCTGTTTGAGAGAAAACTGTCCCCCAGCTCCCATCTTGATGCTAGACACCAGTTCCTCCCTGTGTGCCACTGCTACCTTTTAAGCTGCTACCCTGGTGCTGCAGCTCAGAGCAAGTGAGTCTGAGTAAACCGTTGTGTGGATTCTTTAAGGTGAACTGCTTGGAACTCCAGAAGTTTCTTCCACCAACTCAATCCCCACTGATTTTTGCAGCCAGAAGTTATGAGGACTTACCTTCCTGGCACTGGAACCCTGGGCTTAGGGGGCCTAGTGTGAGGCTGGGGCTCCTCACTCCTGAGATATCACTCCCAAAGTTTAATCCACCGCATGTGGTTGTGGGACCAGACTATTCTATGTGTCCATCCCTCCCACCAGTCTGGATGGATGTCATTTCTTTAATTCCATAGTTGTCAGATTTCCATTCCATTAGATTTCCAATAGTTCTGAGCGATGGTTGTTCTATATTTTAGTTGTAATTTTAATGTAATTGCACAAAGAGACAAACTGTGTTTACCTATGCTTCTTGACCAGAAGACCTCCCAGGATATGCTTTTCATGATTTTAGAGAGGAAGGAAGAGATAGAGAGAAACATTAATGTCAGAGATCAACATCAACTGGTTGCCTCCCATATGAATCCCAACTGAGGATGAAACCTGCAATCCAGGTATGTGCCCTGATTGAGTATTGAACCTGCAATACCTTAGTGTATGGGATGATGCTCTAACCAACTGAGCCACCCAACCAGGGAAGAAAATTAAGTTTTATAACCTTTTCTTAAATGCCCCTTTCTTTCTCAATAGCATTGACTAATGTCTTCCAATTTTAATATTCTTTTTGCTATCTAATTTCAAAGCTCTTATTGGAGTTTAGACCTATTCCCTTTTTAAGAAGTGCCAACTAGATCCTTAACATGAAATGTATACCAGTTACAAGTAGGGCACTCACTGTCTTAGTTAGTATAGTATTAGGAAATAGATCACTGATACAGAAAAAATGTAGAAAAAATAAAATAAAAGTTAGATTGAAATAAAGCACGAAATTTATTGCCCAATAGTGTAATATGCTTACAATTTGTTTGCAAGCATAAGAACTTAGAATATTTGAGTCACAGCTCATCATTACTCTGTTAAGAGTCACAGAAATGTATGTCTTTGTGTGCATTTGGTCTCACTGGTCAAATACTTTGTGATCCTGGGAGTGTCACTGCTTCCATTTCCTTCTATTCTTACAGCAATTCTCCTGGAAATATGATTTTTTTCTTTTTTAATGTCACTTTCCTCTATCCCATTCTTTTTCATTCTCAACATTACCCTAATTAAGCCACGTGTTGTTCCATTAATGACATATGGCTATAGCATCCTAATCTTAGTTCCTTCAATATGACCTTGACTTGGGCCCTTTAAGCCAACTTGAATCTTCCTAGAACCATCTTTGCACTAGCTCCTTCCACTTTATCTCCACCTAACTCCAAAACCACTTCCACAAAGACCCCAACTATAGATTCATTTGGACTTGTATCTCCAGCATATTTTTAATCATCAGACTTTTTTCAACAGATTTTAACTTTCAATTGTGACCCTGAAACCTCAGTTTCCTTGTTTCTCTCAGCAGACTTCTTGTCCAGTTCTATAAAACTGAGACTCAAACTTCTCACTTAAATTAACTCAACGTTCCAGTTAGGTTGCCTCCAACACACATTTTCCCCACAATCTGCCCTGTGCACTAACACTAAATTTCATCATTTTTCATAAAAGCCCCACTTTTCACATACCATCTTCCTGCTTAAATATTAAAGTGCTTTCCCATCACACCTCTGTCTTCAAATCTGCTAAGACATTTTTATGTCAATCAGGGTTCCAATACAGAACCAGAACCAGATGACATACATACAAACAAATTTATTGCAAGGGACGCCTTCATGATTGTGAGGCTGGCTAGGTCGGTCATAATTCTGAAATCTAGCATTAGGTAGGGCAGGCTGAATTTATCGGGCAGGAGCTGAAGCTGCTACCTGGAGACAGGATTTCTTCTTCCTCTGGGAAGCTATAGTTATACTTTTATATCCCCTCAATTAATTGAGTCAGATCAGTACAGATTATTTAGGACAATCTTTTTATTTATAGTAAACCAATTATAAACTTTAAACACAACTACAAAACACCTTCACAGCAACACCAACATTAGTGTTTGAATAATTGGTGACTGTAGCCTAACCAAGTTGACAAAACTGACAATCATAATAATCCAAATTGAATGAATGAATTAATGAAAGAATGAAACCCCATTTACCTGCTAGTTTGCCTTCATGGTTATAGAGGATTAGCTATTATGAGTAGAAGAATGGAATTTAAAGATGCTAAAAATGACCAACTCTAAAATGAGCACAAAATGTCCTGGTTTCTTGTCCAGAGAAATTCCTCTGCTGTACCAAAATGCCTAGCTCATTAGCTCCCTGACTTGAACTACATATAATGCCTCGAGATCTTTACTCAGTATTACATCTCCACTGGAATTGCCGGTCCTACTCTGCAGTCTAAACAAGAGCCTCCCTTCAGGGATCAACTAAGTACCTGTTGCAATGTGAAACTGGCTTAGATGGCAGTTTGCTCTGGACTCCCACATCAGGTAAGGGTTAAGGTACTAGCAGAGGAGTTATGGTAGTAATTTACTATCCATACTTTATATTATTATTCATCTTGAGAACTATCCCCACAATTAGACTCTCATAATGAGTCCATATATAATTTTGTGTTCCCTAGATGCATAATAGATCAACAATAATTATGACCACATTAGCCCATGTAAAACCAAGAGAAAGTTTTCATGAGCTACTCTTTTATTAAAAGACCATTCTTATGACTAAGAGAGCAGAAACAGGTTGAGAGATCAATGCACTCTCCACAGCCCAGTGTGTGTGGTAGAATCTGCTTTGGCTGCATCTCCTCTCTCAGTTCTTATTTCCTTTTGTCCCCTTCTCACTGAAAATGACCACTCCTTTGAAAAGCCATATTAATATCTCTCGATAGAGGCCTCATTGGAGTTCTCACCCAGGCTCTCAGCTCTGCCTCACTGCCTAACATTATATTTTAGCATAACTCTTTTTTTAAAAAGATTTTATTTATTTATTTTTAGAGAGGGGGAAGGGAGGGAGAAAGAGGGGGAGTGAAACATCAATGTGTGATTGCCTCTAGTATATCCACTACTGACGACATGGCCTACAACCCAGAATTGTGCCCTGACTGGGAACTGAACCAGTGACCCTTTGGTTCCTAGGTCTGCACTCAATCCACTGAGCCACACCAACCAAGGCTATTTTAGCATGACTCTAAATGGCAAGACCCAACTAGGGTCCTGTTACCCTAGATCGCTAATGTGCTTTTTCACACATAGGCTTAATTCCTGCTGATGTTGCTGGGAGTTATTTACAAGTGTGGGGTTGAGGAAAACTGCCTACAAACATGAAAGATGACACTTTCTTTTCAAAATTTAGTTTGTATAGTGATTTAATGAAATACAACTCTCAAGTATCATGCTTTCTAGGGTAACAGTGCAGGTAAATGCTACTTACATCTTTTTATTATCTCTGCCATGACATGATAACCCTTGTGATCTATTTCGTAGAATAGCCAGGCCTTAACTTACACCTGAGTTGTATTACAAAATTAAACCCTCAGTCATTTTTTTTTGAAAGTAGAATGTCATTTTCCATTGAAATGTGTTGCTAAAGAAGTTAATTTACTGAAGTAAACTAAAAATAATCTCAAGGCAGACTGAATTCAGCACATTAGGCTCAGTATATTATAATTTTTTTCGATAAAGTCTATTGAAAATTCTGTCATCATTCATAGCCTGAGTTTCAATTTGGGACACTCAAAACTTTCCTTTTTTCCAGGAAAAGCACTGCATAGCCACATGGACATTTTGTAGTTGTAGAACCACTCAGTGGATATTTCTATGAAGCATGGATACAACCCATATATTTTCTAAATAAATTAATTAATTAAAAAGCAGACATCTCTTCTCCTATTACTAAGACAGAGACAAAAAGGTAAGTCACCACTTTATGTATCAAGCAGAAAGAGCCAAAGGGAGTGTTTGGGTTACATCCTCACACACAATATTTCCCTTCTGCTAAAATTAATTTTAAGTCTAATTTTCCTTGACATTATATGGATAAACTTATCCAAAAATCTGGTAATCAAAGATTAGGTGTTTGTGTGATAGGCATTATATATGTTTAAATAATTTGTTCAAATGAAGACGAGTATTAAAGATTCTATCAGAAGAGTCGATCCTGTCTGTCCTCTCAAAAATTTCTAATCACTCCCTAGTTGGTATGGCTCAGTGGATTGAGCATGCGCTGGGAACCAAAGGATCACTGGTTCGATTCCCAGTCAGGGCATATGCCTGGGTTGCAGGCCAGGTCCCCAGTGCAGGCCATGTGACAGGCAACCACACACTGATGTAAGTCTCCCTCTCTTTCTCCCTCCCTTCCCCTCTCTCTAAAACTAAATAAATTAAATTAAATTAAATTACATTTAAAAAGACAAAAATCTCCTATCTCTTTTTGTTCCATTTTAGAAGGCTTGACTAAAAAATTCAGGGCACTTAAAAATAGACACTCTGCTTAAGAAAGAAGATAAAGAAAACAAGATATAGCCTCCTTGCCTGGTGCGAAGGGAGCAAAAGCCTGCCTTTTACACAGAACGCCCTGAGACTAATTACATTAAAGGCATATTTAGTAATTTATTTAATAATTTCTAGGATACTTATTAGTAATTTTAATATATACCCTTTAACCTATACCTCATGTTCCATTATGTATAATTATTCTGCTTGCTTATTATACCTTTTAAGTTATGATTAATCATACACATTATTTAATTGAATTGTGAAAATGATTAATCATCGTTGTATTATTGTTTAATTATACCACATATTTCAGCTTAACTAGAACATGCAAGTGCTTTACCTCATGGATGGGCTAGCTGCATTGTATTATGGGTAATTAGCCTGGATTTTATTACAGGTAAAGAAATTAAGGACCAGGTTAAGCAATTTACCCAAAGTGAAACAAGGATATTTCATGAGCTCAGTCTGAACCAAGAATAGCTTAAAATGAATTTGTAGCCATTTTCCCAAAAACCAAACTAAAGAAAAACAGAGTTTTTTTTCCTCCAATGAATAATATGACTACTTTTACAGAATATGTGCTTTTCTTTTCCAAAATCATATATATGGTTTATATAGGGTTTCTGAGAATGTGCCCCTTGAGCGTGTCAGGTAAGCACCTATTGACAGTAAGCTGGTTTGCCACAGCTGTCACAGTTCCAGCCTCTGAGCCTACACAGTTCTCCACAACCTGGAACAGCTCCAGGGGTCTTACTTCACAGATGGCCTCCAGACAGAGATTGTGGCAGTTCCAGAGACCTGTGATCTGGGACATAATTATACCATATTTTCTTCTATCATAATACACATCCATAATGTGAGATGGAAAGCTAAAGTAATGGTAAAAATTATTTTAAATAACAAGACAGTTTTATCTGCTCTCTATGAAAGTAGCTAAATCTCCTTTCGAGTAAATTGAAGCTGGCTTAGTTGAGTCCATGATGGATCTTTTGTTTACTATATAAATTAAGACCCAACCCTTAACTAGGAAAAGATAGAAAACAACAAGGAACAACAACAATGTTGGTCTCTGATTTAATTTGTGGTATAAAGCAATATTCACAATTCCTGAGTGATAATGTCTTATTGCTCAAAATTACACAGTATGCCCTGCCCTACAAGTTTAATTGTGGGGAAGTAGAGCAGTTGATATATTTAGCCGAAGGACCTTGCATCAACCCTTCCAGATTCTACTGATTGTAGGAGCAACATAAATTATTTTTGCTGCCAAAACACCGAAGGAGTGGAAAATATTCCTAAGTGTTGATTTTTGGAAAGCTGTTATGAAGGGGAAATAAATGCTGAGCAGCAAAAATTAAAAATTTTTTAAATAATATCTATTTAATAATAGATGTCCACCGCAGAGTCTGATCAACATCCTAGGATTTTTATGCTTTAGTATCTAGAAAAGGTATTTATTATTTCAAACATTTTAGAATTATATGTTTATGTGTGTGTTTATATAAAATTCTACCAACTAGAAAGATGCAATTCAGTTATTCCTCACAGTACCTCTTAATAAAGTGACATAAGAAACTCTAGCTAATATATTTTTATTTGCAGAGATGTTATAAAAAAACAAAAATCATATACAGTGTATAAACATGCTTGTAACTATGTTTGTAGCACTTCAAATAACAAATTCCCTAAGGTGAACATTTTTTTGAACATGATAAATATCCTTTTTGCACACAGTCCTCTTACATGCTCTCCCATTTTCTCCCCTTTAGATTTCTTGACTATATACAAGAGACCTAAAAACTAATCCTTCTATTTTATGTTTCTGGATTCAGCATCTAACTGCAGATACCAGGGTTATAATGCCAAAAGTTAGGCATGAAATTGTAGGCTGCAAAATGCATCAAAATTGATATACTGGCTTTTTAGGACCCTCAGCCACATCTGCAGGAAACTGCATTTTTGTTTATGAAGAAATGCTCATCTGTAAGATAAGATGATGTAGACTATTAGTTATAGATGGAAGCCAGGAGATAAGGAAAAGATGATTATTTTTTATAACCAGTCCCCACCAGAATGCTGCACTGTGCAAGAGCTAATAAAATGGCTCTAATAACTTTGAATCCAAGATGCAATTTACATTTTATTAGGAGAGATTTGAAATTGTTTATTGTAGAAGATTAAAAAGAAAAGAAATAAAGACAGAGAGAGACTGAAGCTTGAGTTAGATGAGATTTTGATTTTCCTTTTGATCCACAGAATAACATCTGTCGGTACTGCATTATAACTTCTTATGAATGCCCATCAAGCTGTCTGAAAATTGACTCATTAAATATGATGGTGTTTTTAAAAGATACATTTTATTGATTATGCTATTACAATTGTCCCATTTCCCCCCTTTATTCCCCTCCGCCCTGCATGCCCCCTCCCACCCACATCCCCCCGCCCCTTTAGTTCATGTCCATGTGTCATACTTATAAGTTCTTTGGCTTCCACACTTCCTATACTATTCTTAACCTTCCCCTGTCTATTTTCTACCTACCATGTATGCTACTTATTCTCTGTACCTTTTCTCCCTCTGTCCCCCTCTCACTCTCCCACCAATAACCCTCCACGTGATCTCCATTTCTGTGATTCTGTTCCTCTTCTAGTTGTTTGCTTAGTTTTTTTTTAGGTTCAGTTGTGAATAGATGTGAGTTTGTTGGCATTTTACTCTTCATATTTTTTATAATCTTTTTCTTGGATAAGTCCCTTTAACATTTCCTATAATAAGGGCTTGGTGATGATGAACTCCTTTAAATTGACCTTATCTGGGAAGCTCTTTATCTGCCCTTCTATTATAAATTATAGCTTTGCTAGATAGAGCAATCTTGGATATAGGTCCTTGCCTTTCATGACTTCGATTACTTCTTTCCAGACCCTTCTTGCCTGCAAGGTTTCTTTTGAGAAATCAAATGATGGTCTTATGGGAACTCCTTTGTAGGTAACTGTCTCTTTTTCTCTTGCTGCTTTTAAGATTCTC
Organism: Carollia perspicillata; assembly: GCA_004027735.1. Classification (NCBI taxonomy): domain Eukaryota; kingdom Metazoa; phylum Chordata; class Mammalia; order Chiroptera; family Phyllostomidae; genus Carollia; species Carollia perspicillata. The sequence continues at coordinate 13 of PVKM010020472.1, read as the reverse complement.
TCCTTATCTTCAA